>JAPMOQ010029355.1:3929334-3980042 GCA_026543055.1 Argiope trifasciata | reverse complement strand
CCTTTAATGAAAAATCCTCAATTAAAGAAAAGAAAAATTATTAAATTCTTTGAGGTGTTGCAATTAAGATGTCAGAGCTATTTACTTTGTCCAGGTACATTTTGTAAGTCGAGCAGGACCGCACAGAGAAGCCTTCTGTGAAGGGATTTACCATCATGAAAGGCGAATGCACTGCCATCTGGATGACGTTTGGTGTCGACAAATAAAAGTTTTGGCTCTCGTATGTCTTCAGTAACATCTCAAAACCTATGGACGAGCAAAGTTTATGAATTACACTCATTCGTTAAAAGTAAATCTGAGAAAGGAAAAGCGATTATGTTTAAAATAGTCATCTCTGCATTTAGAGCATTTTTGAAATCTAAATCATTATATAGCTTTTCTATTAACAAACATATCAAATTTGGCATTCCATAAAAATAGATAGTAAAAATATTACAAATTTATATGTGATTTAAATAGTCTGAGTTAACGTCAGGCTTAATTGGGCTTACGAATGTCTTTCGAACTTCGTCCCTATTTTTATAGCTTTAATTAAAGACATTTAATAAAGTAAGTTTATTTAAGCTCAAGATCCTCCGAAACAGACCTTGAATTGAATAATTTTTTAACTGAGGATCATTCAAAAATTAACCGCATTATAACAAAGATTTTGAGCTGATTGAAGTTCTAGGAATGCCTCTCGAGTTTTCACCTTATATTTATAACCAAGAATTAACAAATACTTTGTTAGTTCTCAGGAATATTCAGGAATTTGCATTTTGACTACTTATCCGCATTCAACACTTATTCTGGATAATACAGCTTATGCAAGTGGAACAGTTTGAAATTCAGTCATTTTTGAAACGGTTATTTTCTGTGAGGGGACATTCATTCTTATAATGTTGTCATTAGTTTAACTATTAAGTTTTGTGATATCATGGATGCAAAATCTGGTTTCTGGAAAAGAAAAAGAGAAATTATTCTAAATAGTATTAGAGAAATTATAAATATGCAAAACTGAAGATAACAAATCAACAATTCTCTTTTCAAATTCCTTTGCCATTTTTCAAATTCTTTTGTTATTTTTCTATATACTTCAGTAGCTAGAAAAATTAAGGCTCTAATTATCTAAGAACCTAAATAGAATACCAAATGAGTGCTCTTTTTTATTTTCTTATATATATAATATGGAGAAAGGATTGTAATCCCTAACAAATTTTAAACACGAGATTTCAACAAATCTCCACATTTTAAACCTTCCTGACTTTGAAAAATGCCCGTCTCTCTATCTACTTGTCATAAGTATAATTCAAAATCGCTTTGAACTAGATGGATAAAATTTGGTATACGATCTTTATACCAATTTCTATTGAATTTTGAACAAAACCATTCTGAGAAAATCTGTCTGTCCGGATCTTCGAATCTAATTTGATACGATAACTACGAAATGAAGAGCGCCAAGAAATAAAATTAAATATACAAGTTTAACCTCTATAGTATAGGTATTTATCAAAGTTTGATTCAAATCTGACAAAGGATTGATTGTCTGTTTGTTTGTATTTTCAGAAACATGTAAAAGTGATAACTCAAAAACACAGTGGTTTAAATAAATCAAATTTTTTATGGTATTTTCTGAGAACAAGTGTATTTTTGACAAATTTTTATTTCAATCCATTGAGAGCCCTGCATCCAAAACACAAACTCAATTTTTGGCATTAACCGAATTGATAGCAAACGTATGCCAGAGATCATTCGGTTAAACCTACGTCATGATTAATATTTCATATTTATTGTTCACCAATGCTATTCCAGGCATTCTGTAGGATGCCACTGTAATGACTTGATCTCGACCGATCAAATAAGAGAGGGGAATTTCAGACAAATAATTTATTTACAGCTATATCTATTTACAGAAGAACAATTTGTCCTCATCTAGGTTAAATATTTGCTATGTACACAACAGATGAAGGTTGAAGGTCTATATTGAATGAGCATGGAAAACTGTTCTCCTTCGTTTCGGAGAATAACACAAGACTCTAATAAAGTGTTAGTCATAACCGCTACCAGGGTAAAGCGCCCCAAAAGCTGCAGTCCGCAATCCAAAGCTCTCATTGCTCTCTTCTAAAACAAAACCTGCTCTTTTCGCTGTCCAAAGGCCGCCACCTTAATTTTTATTCATCCACATCAATTCTGCATCGGCCAATCATCCAGTGAAAATTTCACTCAATTTTGGCACCAGTTTTGGTTGTCCATCAATGACGTGTCCTAGAAATTGACCGCTCTGGAACACATGTCAGTGATATTCCTTCACAAAGGGATCACCCGGCATCCAGCTGTTGGACACACCTTTCCATTAAACAAGCGACAAGTTTCATCTCCACAATGAATTTAACGTGTAGTCTAATGATCAGATGCGAAGAGTTTACACGGTCTATACCCCGTCAGCAGGCGAGCCACGTGCAGCCCTTAGACCCCTCTTGCAGTTTTGTGGTTTCTTTAATGCCCGTCGACGTTACCGACAATTTGTCGACATCAAAGAGACCAAGAGGGGTCGAAGGGAAAACGCATCCTCGTGGCTATGGGGGAGTGTGGTCTCCCAGTGGATCGGAAGTCTGATTTATGACCAAATCTGTGAAACGGCCAGCCATGGGACCCCGGCTTAAGGAGATTCACCAGCTCGAAATCTGTCGACTTTTAACAATGGATTGCGTTATCCGCTGTAGGAAAAGACCACTAATCGTTAATGGGACAGGGGAAAGTTGCAATAACTTTATTAGAGAGTACACAAGAAATTCTTTGTGTGATCATTTTTATTGGTTTAATAATGATTTGAAATATATTATAACTGCAAATACGGCGAAAATTAAAAAAAAAATGTTTTGAATTTATAAAAGCATGGAATACACAAATAAAAAAACTTATTACCTGTTCTTTGAGGAACTTTAACCAAGACGGCTGAACTATTTCTCCAAACAGTGTTGAATGCATAACAGTTCGTAGGTAGACCTTGGACGTTGAAGACATACACGGGTTTCGGACTAAAGAAAAGAAAAAAAATATTAGCGTTTTCATTATTAATTAATGATACGTATTATGGTTCTTAGTCTTTGTGTGCTTTCCAGATTGCTGGTTCGTTGAAAATAATTCATAGCTGAAGAAAACCAAATTCAAAATGAGTTAAATCAATGATTTTATTTTCGGAAGTTCCTGCAAAAAACGCTAAAATTTTATTAAACGTTTAGTAAAAATTTCAAACCTATGGAATTGGTTCCGTAAAGCTTCCTTGCACACTCTCTAATAGAACTATTACCTCAGATAAAGATTTTCATTGCGTTTACGTACAATAGTTATGTAGACTATTGTACGTAAATAGTAGACTATTTATGCACAATAGTCTAAGTAGAGACTGATACTTCCGGAAGATTTAACTTCGCCCTAGAGTGATATTTAGTGAGATATGCGCATTTATAGAGTTCTTTAAAAGCCTACTTCAATTTTCGTCCTGTTAGATGCATTTTTCTTCATTACTATTAATTTAAACTCATGAAACAAAACATTCCCTCGTATGCTTCTTGTCAATGTTAAATTTAATTGGAAAAAAAAATTTAAGAAGTTTTTTTTCTTCAGATATTAACAATGCTTGTAGAATTTCCATTCTTACTTTACAGACGCACTTTTTAATTTGCGAATACAATAATTTGTTGTAAATGGATTCAATTTAATTAATTTTATTAAGCCTTATCATATTTAAGTGCAATTTTTAAAAATGTAATTCATATTAATAGTTTTATGGCCTAAAGTTCTATAAATCGAAGAAATAAGCTGGTCTCTAAAAGCGACTTGTAATAAACAACTTAAACAATATTCCGAATCAATTATCGCCTTGCAACTCAACCGATAAACTTCATTTAAATTTTTGTCGAAATAAATAGAAAAGTTTCGTCTACTGTTTGAATCCATTCCTGTTCACATCTTTCATATATAATTTTCTATTTTCAGACTCCAAAAATATCATTTTGCTACTTGACACTACAAATTCAATAATTTATTTTATCTGTTAAATTTTTTTAAAGGAATTTACCTCAAATATTCATCATCATACATAACATAATCTACAAAGAATTGATGCTGTGATCCCATTTTCTGGTACCTGGAGCGTACATCAGAAATATTTTGTGGTAGCTCCTGTGGTGTTACAGCAGGCATCTGAAATGTATTCAGTTTTAAAAAATCATATACTTAAACATTATGAAACATTTTGAGATAAGCTTAGGAGTAAAATGGAAAAATATCTAAAAGAGTAGAGCGAAGGAAAGAAAGAGAAACTTTTCTTTGACGGATATGGCTCTAAATTAGGCATAGATACACAATTAAGTTAGTAAAAGAGACATAAGGCACAATAAGTTATTAATAACCTACTGTGCTTCAAAATTATTAAATATTCATACATAGCGATATATATGAAGCAATTATTTAAGTAACAGGTTCCGTCAAAAATTCGATGTAAATATATAATTCTTGAATTAAAAACATATGCAATATTTCATTTGCCTAATTAGCTGCATTGTTGAATTAATATGTTCCATTTTGGTAATTTTTCTTGCTTTTGATATAATATGATGTAGCCAAACTGGATCTTAACTTTTCGATGGAAAAGTATTTTTCAGTGGTCATCTGTACGACACATGTCCGAAATTCTGGAAATGCATACTGTTACGGAATATTAATCCAAAATTCAGGATCCTGTATATTGGACGTTCGGTGAAAACAATCCAATAAACTCGATAATGAGTAAAGACGATTTATTCTGCACGAAAATATGAACAGACATACAGAAAAACTGATGGCCAAAGCGTACACGAGAACAGCTTTTGTTATAAACATAAGCAGTAAATCGTAATAAACAACTGCAACAGTTACGAAACTCTTATCTTCTCTTTTGGATACTAAATGGTGATGCTTGATAAAGCTATCCCATAATGCATTGCACAATGCAAATGTAATTAGAATGAGATGTGACACGGTACTGTAAGGCTGTGGGGGTGAATGTCTTGTCCTCGTGTTTTGTTCAGTGTGTGAATGTGGTTATTAAAGAAATGTTCCTGAAAACATAAGTACTGATGCTTCCTTCACAGATCATAATAATCTACATTCCACCACACAATCATGTTATCTTAAGCCTTTCAGAACGAACTCATAAGAGAGAGAGAGATTTTTGTCAACTATACAAGACTTTTCAATGATCTGTTATCTCTTCGATTGAGCCGTGAATTAAGACAGTATTCAACTGCTGATTTAGTACTGACTAAATACTTAATTCAATACTGACTTTTCAATACACGACTGATTACACGACTTCTTATAGTATCTGGGTAGGGCACAGAAGGTTCTAGAAAGATCATCGTAATTCATTTCCTAATAAAGTTGACACCAAGATTCTTGTTGATTTCAGAATCTGTAAAATCATTTTCTATCTCATGGAACTATTGGCGTTAGGATTACAAATTCGTAACAATACTTACTTATCCTTTGCATATTCAAAAAATGAAGCATAATATCAGCCATATTTGAACAATAAACCTCATTTGAAATAATTTACTTATTAATTTCTTTGATGTAAATTTGAAGCACTATATTATATTATTTTGTTAATGATTTATTTTGAAATCCCATAGCAATATAGCCCTTATTATTATTTAAAGGAATCTGCCTCTTTTGCCAACCGATTTTTTAAAATTACATGCATGTTATTCTTAATAAGAATTTCTATATAATACCATGAACATATTTCAAAAATTCATCTTAATTTGCTTTCTTTAGATTACATAATAAAATTATATTGTATTATAAAAAAAAACATACCTGCTTTATATTAAAAATCGACGAAAACTGATCGTATGTATGTAATAAATATAAACGTTAACGTTTCTATATTATATAATATGATTACAATGATATTTAGGACATCTTTGTAATTTACACAATTTATAAAAATGGATTAAACTTTGAAGAATTGACAATTTTTTAGAAAATAATAAAGATACTTCTGAGTTCCACATTTTAGATTTATTCTCAATCCTACCACAGCAAGTTATCATAGCTCACCAATTTACAAACTTAATAAAAATGCATCGATAAAGAGCTATATTTTATTCTGTGAAGTTAATTTAACTGTGTGTTTTGGTTACATTTACTGTTTTGGAACAGCAATTGATGTCATCAGCTTTTACAATAAAATTTTTTTTAAAACTTGATTTGTTTCTGAAAAAAAAAAACCATTTCTGTTTGATAGATTAAAAGAATAGGGGGCTTTAAATTTATGAACACGAATTTAATGTAATTCAGTTCTGTACACTTAAATACTTTAATATTTACATGAAATACTGATTCCAAAATGAGTTAAATTACCTTCCCCTTTGGATTTGTCATATACTTCAGACAAAATTGGGAATTACTTTGACAAAAATCTGAAAAATCCCTTTTCGGAGTGCAGAGATCTGGAAATTCCTTGCAAAATTTCAGTCTGTTGATTCTGCAAGGAACAATACATTTTTTAACTGTATAGAATTATTATTTCCCATTATTTTAATCCAAACATTTTAAAATTCGACAAGAATCAATAAATAAAATTCAATGATAGGAGGTTTAAAAAAAATTTAGATTTCTTTTGTAAATAATTGAATGTGCCTGAAAAATGTGAGAACAGAATTTAAGCTCTTTGGGGACAGGAGGTGAGCTTCCTATGGGCAAAAGTAGGCTTTTACCTTCAGTTAAGTGGACATGCAAATGATGGTGAGGGAACGCCCACACAAAAACCTTTTAAAATTTTTAAAAGCCATTGGTTTTTATCATTTCATTTAAAATTCTTATTTATTCCAATTTTTTACAATGTTCGGATATATGGATTTGAAATTTTATTAATCAGTTTCTAATTTTACAGATTTTCACATAAAAATGCTTTTTATATTTTAAACATATGACTGGTCATGGTTCTTGCGCCTCAAACCCCAGATAAATGCAAACCATATGACTGGCCCAGTATGGTCAATTATGGCTCTTGCGAAACTAAATACCACAATCCATCCATCCTTCCGTTAAAGATAAGAGTTCTGATGAAAGACTAGACAAGAACAGGATTCCGGCTTAGTCTTTCGGCAAGCAGAAAGGGCAATTTCTGTGATATATTTCACAAAGTATTTAAAACTTTAAATCAAAAATAAGGTACTTGCAGTAATTAGGTTCCATAGAGTTTATTACTGTAAACATGTTGTGCTTCCCTAAACTTAGATCGTGCTTTCCTAAGAGTACAGTCTCTGCTTCGAGATGCTATTCTTTCAAACTACGTCGAAAAATCTAGAATACGGTAAATTTGTCGGAGTTCATTCAAGTCCATTAACATATGATCAATAATGTTGTGTGGAGAATTGTAGATCAATCGATGTCCTCATCATCTGATCACACATTAAATTGATCCATCCAAATATACCAACCTTGAATCTTCAAGATGTTGTGTTTATTATATAAACTGAGAAGTTTTTTAACAATAAATTGCCTTTGTGACCGAAAGGGCGCCAAAGTTTTAATTATGTCAGGATAGACTATTAAAATCAATAAATCATGCCAATTTAGTTAAAAATACATTTAATGACATTAAAGGACATGATTTACAAGGAGACAAAACTATTTAGGACAATAACATTTAACATATAAGAATTAAAATAATACTCGGGGACTACATCGTGTTTTACACTCGCTTCCAAGACATGGACTGATTGTGCATGGCAACAGCCGATAGAGGGCCAAGGAAACAGTTACGGTTACACCTTTCAATGTTTCAGAATTATCTTCCATGTTGCTACAAGAAAATGATCTTACCAATCAAGAATGGTTTATCAGAGCATTAGATTAAAAAATAAAATGAACTTATTTGCTCCTTCCAAGAAATTCTTTTTAGGATATTTATGAATGAATTCAATTAAGGTATCCGACTACGGTAAAAACACTGGTCATTGACCACATTGGCAAACTTTTATTTTATTGTTATTTCTTGTAATTCAGACTTTCCTCTTTCCAAAACAGTTTACCTTTTCTAGGAAAAGGAAGGCCCCACCTATCATCAAGATTCACATATTTTTCAGCTGAAACTTATTTTTTAATTTCAATTTTCTGAAAACTTTAATTTTCATAAAAATTCTCCACCGTTAACGATATGTATAAAACTAATTAAGGTATTTACATAAAAATGTCAGCGTGTGTTTTAAATAATATGGGAAATGAAATGAACCAAAAGTTTTATTGTTTGTGAAATATTTTTTTCATTTATAGGTATTTTTAGAAAAAATAAGGCGAGAATTTATGGAAAAAATGCATATTATAAGTACATTTGTATCCATAACTTCTTTGCGTCTCAAGATTTTTCTTAGTTCTTGGGTTCGTTTCATTCATCATTATATTCTATAACTTGTGTTATCTGCATTAGAATTTCGTGTAGAGTATTAACCGTTGGCATTAGAATTTTGTGTAGAGTGTTAACCGTTTTGATTAAATTTCATTAAAAGTTATTACAAATTTTCTTATTCCTCAAAATATATTACATTTTCAAACAGTTTTGTCGTATGTAGAGTATTTTATATTATAATTGACAATACATCTAAAAACCATAGCTTTTAAAAAATTTAATTTTTCAAATTTTTTTTTCTTTGGACGTAGTCAGATACCTTAAACTTTTATATCCTATGGAATTTTAGATTTCATGATTTAATTTGACGTGGAATACATTGATTTTGTGCTTATACAAACTTACTATGATCATCATAAAATTTTGTTAGTTTATGAATTCTTAAGTTGGAAAGAATATAAAACTATTCATCAAAACATTAACTGTTAAAATATCGCGAACTTAGTCCATCGATTCTTTTTTATAAACTCATATACTGAGTACCGCAGTTTTCTCCAACAGTCATGACTATAAATAATTCTATTGCATTAATACCGAAAACTTTTTTAAGTTGCCTTATCTAATATTATACGCATGCTTATGAATTAAAAATGATTAAAAAACATAATTTGCTGTCTTAGTATGTGACTACATTCTATATAAACTTTTTGAAAAATACTTTAAAAAAGATTGAAAAAAAAAACTATGAGATCAAAATATATCAGTTAAGTGGCAAAACCTTTTTATAAATGCTGTTTTTTTGTGTGGCTAAAAAGTAATATGAAACACGAATATTCAAGCTTAGATGTGTATCAAATGATTTGCTTAACATTTAGCTGATAGCTTAAGTAATATATCTAGTAGTTTCTGAAATAAAAATTAAACTGCATTTCTATCCATTCTTTAAATATTGGGGTTCGATTGATAAATAACACGACATTTTCTCTTTTTCAGCATTTTGAAGTACTAAGACAACCAATGAATTATATTTAAATGAATAAATTATTTATTCTCTAGTCCAGGAACCACGAAACATGTTCAGCAAATTATTATTCCAAATCTAAACAAAAAATATGCTTTAGATTTTAATTTATAAAGTTTTTCGTAAGAAAATCCAATCAATGATTAGAATTCGGGGAAATAACTTTTAAAGATATAAAATAGCACTATGCAAATATTAAAATCAGTGAAACTTCTTTGCAAAATAGACTTAAAAAATAAAATTCTTATGGTTTTATAAAGAAATCTAAACAAATATTAAAAATATTAAAATTAAAAAAATCTTAATTTTGCAAAAAAATTGCCATTTTGATGTAATGACCTATCTTAAAAGTGCTAAATGTGGCTAAAAAAGTACCTAAACAATCAATAATCATATATTAAGTCTTAGGTAATAGCTACAGAATTTCTTAATACCCATTATACTCGCAGATCGTGAAAGCGGGCGGAGTTATACTGTTGGGATTCGACACATAGACGTCTACAAGGACCGGATATTTCCAATAGACCTCCATGTAAGACCAGATTTGATATAGACATCCGCTCAGGCAGACAATTAGGACGAAGCTTTTCAATAGCTTTTGGGGCCCCTTGGCTTGGATGATCTGGGGAATCCCCGTCAACATAGATTGCTTCAGCTGCGACTTTGAGAACTTGATTATGGACATGCTGAGACCCTAAATCGAGATGTTGAATTTTTATGAAACGGTAATAAAAAAGAATAAAACAAAATCAACTTCAAACTTCAGTCCTGCAGTGCTATATTTTTTTAAAAGCAAAACTGTATGATTATATTAAAATTACTCTGAGAAATATATAATAAATAATTTTAAAAATTTGGACTTCATTTTTAATTTTATATAAATTTATAACTGATTTGAGGTATTAATAAGTTAACTAAATTTTTTTTCTTCTATGTATCAGAGTATTAAATGGATGGATTTTTCTGCAATATCACCTGCTATTCTTTTACATGAATAACTCCAAATTGTGCATGAAAGAATAAGGTATCTTCTTAAAATAAGCCTTAATGCACTTTTAGGAATAGTAATTTAAACAGCATCGGGTACTCCTTTTTAGAGAAACATAGTATTATAACTCATTTCATATACACAAATTTTAAGCATAAAACTAAATTCTAAAATTTATGATTGAAAACCTGAGCAATCAAACATTTTACAACACTGTATACTCTTCTAATCTACTTCAGTATTTCATCTAATGATGTGGAAATATCTGCCACAGTCTGAAATGTTGACGAGCACAATGAGTATATAATGGATTTCAAAAATAAGGTCTTTATTAAGATTGCTATTTACAAATAATGTTAAAGCTTTAAAATTTTAGAATCCGCAGTAAATTTCTAATATAAATTTTGCAATATAATTTTAAAAAAAGACAAAACAAAATAATAATTATTTAATGATCGAATGATTCATTTTTTAAATATAACTATCTATAGTTTATTCTACAGAAATAATATTCAGGATGAAATGGATTATAAATATTAAAATAATTTATCCCTATATGCAGTAATATTCAAAACTAAATCATTCAAATTCATGAATGGGATAAGGCTATAACATCCCTTATTTGCATATTATACGACATAACGAGCTTATGGAAATTCTACATCAGAAGAAATTCGATGTCGAATTGCCTTGATAATCTTTTCGTTAATCGTTTTGATAATCGTTGTTAATCTTTTCAGAGGTCTCTTTTTTAAAAATAATGATTGATTAATGAAGTTAAATGTTAAGAAAGAAACCAATTAAATGCTTTGATTTGAAATCTTACAAATAAAAACAGTATTTTCAAAAATTTCAGACATTTTATCTGAATTTTTTTTAAAAATTTCACATCATTAAAACAAACTATTGATTTTTAAAAAAAAATAATATGAAATTATGTAATTCAATTTAAATATTTCTTTCATTATGAATAAGAATAACTCCAATTATATTTTATAATAAAATTAAATGAACATTTAAGAATATCAAAAGATAATTTAGCATATTTCTTTAAAAGCTAATACACGAGATATTAGCAGAAAAACAAAGAAAGTTAGTAATAAATTCTTCTACAGAAAAGTCAACTTAAAATAGAATTATTCAAGTTATTCATGAATTTTTTAAATTTTACATGCCATATTAGGAATAAAATAATAAATAATGAGCCCTTTTGTTTCAATTAAAGGTATATTATGCTGAAAAATATGACTTAAATTTCTGCACCATAATTTTAAATAATTTTAAGTTAATTATACGAAGAAAATATTTTTACTAATGATAATATACACAGAATTAAAATTGCTTACTTTTGGTCTAATTTCAATGCTAATTCTTGTTAATATATCCAAAAAAGTTAATCTTCTGATAATAAGCATAAATGTCAACTTGTACACGAAGCATTTGAAAAGTGCAAGTAAAGTTTTAAAATAGAGAATTATTTCATTTAAAAGTTAGTTGTGAAGAAAAAAAAGATGTTTTGAAACTTGATTCTAAGTGATTAAAAAATAAAATCTGGATTGAAAAAAGAGAGAGAGACATCTTTCTTTATTATTGTATAGTATATATAGCTATTTCTTTTGTGTGGAAAAGCTTTTCAACTATTCTTTTCTTTATCGTTTGGTACGACCAATAGCATCAATCATTGAAAAAACAGTAACTAACTCTGTTGCTTTCTGACCATTGGTGTTTTCTAAAGAAGTAAGAGTTAAACACTGAATGACTTCTATTCTTCAGAATCAACATAACCTTGTTGCCATCACGCAATAAAATGCTTGAATATGGAAGAAAAGGGTTAATTTCAATTATTCTTCAGTTTTAATCACGATAGATGGGAAGAAGCTTATTTTTTCATTCAGTGATGGCTTTGTCAACTTTGTGTCGTTGACTACATGCTGTTACAACAAAGGCAAGAATCTGAAAACAAGATTTAGTTAGTTTAGGATAACAAAGTTAATAGTTAAATTGACATGTATTCGCGATACTTTAGTTTTTAAAAATCTAACTCAGTGGCTTATTCATGACTTTATTGATTATACTATATATTGAGTCGGTTGAAGTTTCACATTTCCAGTGTCATTCATGTGTCTTCCATTGTCATTCGAATGAATAATATTTTCGAAAATAATAAGTTTTATTCTTCAGAATTCCGTTTTACGTCATACGTACCTCAACAATGGTAGAATCTAGATAAAAGTTAATATTCATATTTGAAGCTACATTTCTACTTTTTCGTTTACGCTGTATAAAGTATAATAAACATTGAAAAAAAATTCGAACTCGAGATTTTCACGGATCTTTCATTTTTTATTTACCTATAGTTTGAAAAACACATTTTCGGAAAACGTCCGTCTGTCTGTCTGTAGCAATGATTACTCTAAGATATTTTGAGCAAGAAGAATTAAATTTGGTATGGTATATTTACATCAAATTTATATTCTATTAAATTTTGATTAAAAAATTAAATTTGATTCTATTAAATTTTGATTATCCATTCAGAGGAAGTTTGTCTGTCCTGCTTTTTCGAATGTAATTTAACAAAATAATTCTTTAAAAAAAATCTAGTTAGAGTTTATAGATTTAACATCTATAGTGTTGACACCCGTCAAATTTCGAAGCAAACTCAACAAACATGATGACCGTCTGTCGCCCTGTACTTCCAAAAACATATAAATGAGATAACCCAAGAACTGAATGAGTTAAATATATTAAATTAGATATGGGATTTCGTATTCAATCGCTAATAAAATACTTTTTATTCATACACTAAAATTCAAATATATTTTTTTAAACATGTACTTAAATGACACTTGATATCAATACAGTTTTTTAAAACGATTAATTATTAATTTAATTAAATTAATTTTTAATATTTTAAAACGATTAATTATTAATTAAATTAAATATTTTAAATATTTTTTAGAAGTTTGTAAGGAAAACTGAAATCGATAGGCAGTTGGTCAATCGGTAAAAGGCGAGGACTTCAGGACTTTTCACTTGAAGGGGAAGAATGCGAGTTCAGTTCTTGCGAAAATCAATAACTTTTTTATACTTGGTATTTTTTTTTGATAATTACTTTTAATAAAAAGTAACTAAAATTTAAAAAAAATTCTGTGTTGACCTAAGTAGGAATTAAATTGAATTCTTTTTCATATAATGTGTTTTATTTAATTTTGGTTTTCTTCGAGTGGGAAAAAACGGATCTAAATCACAAATTCGATTTTCAAATGTTATTAATCGCAACCCAGTACTAATCCCCAATAACTCAACAGAGAGTAGCTATTGTACCCCGTACACTAGTTCGTAACTATTGTACACCAGTGACACAAGACGTTCTCTGTTAGTAGAGAGTATGCAAGAAAGTTTTCGGAAGATAGTTCCCACTTGTATTAAGCAGTGTTTACATATGATGCGCTAATTATTTCAGCAATATTGATAATTGTCTTATTGTATAATAGTAGCGTGAAGCTAGTTTTCGAATCGATAGTGTAATTAAAATTTTTTCTCTCTAACAGAAATCCGAATTGTTTCTCAGGGGAAATTGGTAAAGTATTAAGTATTCAATCAATTATGTTTATAGGTAACTTCAAAATCAATTTTTGAATGTGAGTTTTTCAGACCGGTTATTAAATTCGTGATACAGAGTATACTTAAATTAGGTTATCTAAGTTCACATGAACTGTTATTAGAATTTTAAACAAAGCAAGAATTTTTATTCCTATACATTCATACATATTTTCTAATACACTCGGAAATTAAGTAACGATTTTATATGAAAATAATATTTTTATGTAAATTTTACAATTTTATGCAATTGGTCACAAGAAAGTGTATTTCCATATTTTAACATTTTACTTTTAAGACATTTCAACAGCAATAAGCTTTAATATTAGGTTGTTCGGAAAGTAATTTCGTTTTTTCCTGACAAAGGATTTAATTGCACCCAATTTCATACTTAAACCGCAAAATCATTTTATGTTTTAATAGCTGATATAGCAAGGCTTGAGTGAAAAAGTGCAGCTGATTCTTCGCAGTAGTTTTTGGATGGTGCCCTTTTAAATATGGAGAGCAATAAACAGCATTTTCGTCATTTTTTTCTTTTTTGCTATAAAAGGTAAAAATGCTGTTCAAGCCAGAAATAAATTAGCCAATATGTGTGGAGAAGATGTGTTAACAGTACATCAGTACCAGAACTGATTTGCAAAATTTTTCCTTCAAATGAGGAGGCCAAAAACCACCTCGATCAGTTTTTTTTTACAGCAAAGACCAAAACTTTTATGAGCGTGTAATCATGTTACTACCAAAAATATGGCAAAAGGTATTAGACCAGAATGGCAATTTTATAATTTAATAAATAATTTATTCATTAAACGAAAATTTCTTTTCATTTTGACACAAAAATACGAAATGACTTTCCGAACGACCCAATAACTGACCTCCTTAACATACTATAATTTTACACACCATAATTTTACTTGAATTAATAACAATGAATACAATAAAACTTCTCTAATTTGAATTTTCTTCATTGCAGTTTCACAGCAATTTAAATTTTTTATTTGGTCCTATAAACAAAATGTTAAAAATATCGCAGCGATTGTTTGTTTATTTGAAATTAAAACTAAACATTGTTTTTATTTCTGAATTGATTTTATAAAGTAAATATTTCGGTGTGCCCAAATAATCACAAATTGACAACATTTTTATAGCCTTTAATTCAATATGGGATTTGATTATAATAAAATGTATTCAATCAAAATGTAATGAATGTTTCTGATACAATATGTGTGACGGACGGGAATTTTGCTGATTACTTTGGAGCTCTATTACATTTAAATTGCTATACCTATAAAGCAATTGAAACTATTGATTGAAGTATTATTTTGATAATTATTGTAACTTTTAAAATTATCATTGTCATTACATTATTTTTAAAAAATTACTTGTATCTTAATTATCTAGGCATTGTTAAAGAAAATAAGCATTTAAAAAAATCCTTTACTACATTTTTTACTATCAAATAGATGTAATTTTTATTTTGAATCCATTTATTTCTCTTTAAAAAATTATTTTAGGATCTAACCCCCCCCCTCTCACTCTCTCAAACAATAATAATTATTATTTGCACCGATGCTCCTGTTCGGATGCCCGGTGGATGAGGTATATACATGCATGCATAGAGTTGAATTTTAAGATGGCTTATTTGACTACAGCAAAGGTAATATAAGTAAGTGTCGCCATCTATGTTTTACTACAAGAATAAAGAGACCACCTTTAAAAAAATTAGAAGATTTATGGAGCATCACATCACACTCGAAACAACTGATGTTTTATGATATGAAAAATATATATATCGCACAACGAATATAGTTACACATTTTAACGAGTTAGAAAATTTAATCTTTTAAAGGCATCAATATAATTATAAGATTATTTTGCTAAATTACATGTTTTATAGATATGTTTTTGATGTAAAAAGTAATTTCCACTGTTGTAACACAAGTCAAATTGATTTCAATCCTTAATTTATCCTTCCATTTTTTCCCTTTTGTTAAAACAACGATTAAAAATGTTTACATTTATACTTCAGTAGTTTCCATCAGGAACCATCCCATATAACAAGATGAAAAGTGTACGGTATGATGGGTGGCTCCCTCTACGTGGATAGATACAGAAATGGTGTAGGGTAGACTATTTTTTACCGATGATGGGACGCTTTCAATAAGAAGGGTAGTATCGTGGTCAGTTATGACATTCAGATTTCTTTACATGCTTCAAGACTGATCAGAATAGTCAATGATTGATTATACTTTACCAGTTTTACCAATTCTGAAATTCAATAAAAACTTTTTTGAACGCGTTTTGCAATTTATGATGCTCGCTTAATTTTTGCGTCTTATGTTTTTACTATTTCATGGGAATATTTAAGGAGAAATGAGTTTAATCATAAAAAAAAAATTCGAAATTGTGATTTAAACAAAACTCTACGCTTAATGTACCCTTGAATACGAAAAACACATTTTTGGAATTATGCATGCATATTGGTCTATCCAAAGGGAAATTCATAAGCGCTTTCTTAAGCGCTGGATAAAATTTAGTATGTGATCTTTACATACAATTTTCAGATTATAATGTCCCCCTATCCCATTCACAATAAGCGGCATTTCCGGTCAACTGTGTTATCACATGTTAAAACCCTCCATTGATGAATGCCTCCAGATTGCTGGATGGGAGGGTCTTCTTATCGGCGGGTGGTTGTTTCATCTGGTTATGAGTTATTCAGCTGAAAGATCACACGACAAGCTCATTGTTTGGGAGTAACTTCTCGCACCTTCAAGGGAAAGGAATATCCACCCATTTGAATGCCAAATGTGTTTTCTTTGTGAAAGAACTATCATTAATACGTGTTCCAGAACGATTAGTTACCAGGACGTCCATTGATGGACATATCCAAGCCAGACTGAAGTCACAAATGTTTGCCAATCTGCTGAACGGTGACTGGCCCGACAGAAAGCTCACGTGGACAAATTGAGAGCAAGAAGGCGGAGTTTGGACAGCAATAAAATGCGGGGCTTTGAGGAGGCAGAGAATTGACTTTGGATTTTCCCAGCTGACTAACAACCTGCTAGTGTCTTGTGATGTTATTTCTTCGAACTGATGGCGGACTCTTTTCACGATAAATCTTCAACCTTCGACTTTTGTATAAATATTGCCAACTTCCAAATGATGTAAATTTCAAATATTTTAACCTAGAATTGAGCAAATTGTTCCTATGTATATATATGGCTGTAAATAAAAGATTTGTCTGAAATTCTACTCTTTATTTGATCAGTCAGGATCAAATTATTACGATTCCTATCAAATTTTAAGTCTGTTTGTTAGTCTATCCTGTCTACTTGTGAATATCAATCAACAAATCCATTTAAAATTTCGATTTCTCTCTAACACCTAGTTAACCGTCTATTGTTCTGCACATTTACATACATGTAAACGTGATATCTCGGGAATCCAATAACTGGATGGACAAAATTTGCTAAGACCTTTTGTTTGTAGAAATTTTATTCTGTGTATTTTTCAGTCAGTAAAATTGTGTTCAAAATTCATACCCGCCTTTTTTACTTTATAATGAATCCCTAAACGATCATGCGAAGAGATCTGAAAAAAAAATATTACTCGCAACATTAATCATATTTTCAAAGCCCGTAACTATTATAGTGAGGTAAGGAGATAAAATCTATGTTAAGAAGTATACGAGAAAGTTTCGGAGGAAAGGGTTTTATAAAGAAAAATCCGGATTCGAACCCGTGCCGCCGGCGTTGAGGAAATAATATTGAGCAGGAAATATTTTCTTGCAAATAAATATCTCTGATTTTTCTTTAAAATAAATATCACTTATAGTGCATTAAACACATTTGTTTTTTTAAAAATTTAATTTAGAGTTTAAATCTCGTAGTTTATATAATGAGAGTATCTTTTCTTTTAAATATCTTGTTTCAAAAATACTAAAGGCAAACTTTTGTGTTTTATAAAGCTTATTATAATATTTACACTTTATTATTTCTGACAGGTCTTTTCATTTCTTTAAAGATATTTTCAATCTTTTACTTCAAAGTAGGTTTGGGAAATTTTTGTTTCATTTTCAGGTTATGTACTTTAATTTTTTTAGAAACATAATAGTCTTTCCTCCTATGTTTTTGATGGCCTAGATATCCTTCATTTTTTTAACCTACAAGATCTTTTTGGTCGATAGATGGTTCTGCAAGCTTAATCGTTGTTTAAAATTTCAATTGAATATATATAATTTGTTCTTATTATCTAATAACTGTTTTTGGTAATAGCGGCTTAAAACTTCAAATTTTGATAGAGACACAGCTCATGTTATCTTACAAGACTTACACAATTCTGATCGCTGCATTATGCCTTTACCTAATTTTTTTTTCTACATTCTTCTAATTCAATTCAATTATATCATAAGAAAGAGCAGAAGTATTAAAAATTTGGCATTCATTAAAAAATATTTCATTAGGGCTTGGTTCTGTATCTAATCTTTATAAGGAGGAGAATATTTGAAAATTTTTACTAAAAGCATGCCTTATACTAAAACTTACACAATATAGAAAAAAAACCCATCTTTATATCTTAATCATCAATAATGTTTGGAGAGGGAAGTTAGCATGAAATATTTGTTGCAGCAAGAAAACGATGAGAGCATGTTTATAACAATTAAACATATTATTGAATTACAGCAATTTATTAAAAAATAATTTAAAATGTAAAACACTGAATCGGCTAGAACTAGTGGCATTGAAAAATTTTATATTTAAAAATGATATAAAAAGCATTTTTGTATTGTAATAATATTTTTGTTATCAAGAAAAGTTCAAAATTTTGTTTGGTTTTTAATTAATTAAAAAAAATGTCTTTTTAAGATGCACAGCCCCATCCACCAAAATATAATTGTGTTATATTTAATACTAGCCGCCTTTGGCGACCAGCTGGTTCGCCATGAGTAATGCGTTCTAAAAATTTCAATTGAATCACATATTCATTAGCCTTGAAGTAATGCCGGACATTGATTGGCGAGAAATTAAAAATGTTTTTTTTCCGTGGTGTGCCAAAATATTAAATATGTTTTTTAAAAAAAGCGAAAAAGGAAAAAAAAATTGAATAAATGATTTAGATGTTGCAAACGATTATAGAAAACTTGGCTTTGCATTTATTTTTTTTAGAAACTATCACATTTTATAATGGGAAAAAAATATGGAATTAATGATACAGATATTGCAAATGATTATATAATATGCCATAGTCGGGAGTTTAATGCATATCCTGTCTAAATTCAATCAGGTTTACCATAAATAAAGAAGATTTGTTGAATAAATGATTTAGATATTGCAAAAGATTATAGAAACCTATGCTTTGCATTTATTTTTGTAGAAAATATCACATTTTATGTTTCTTTTATTTTATCCACTCACGTGCTAAAAGTATCATTTCTTTAGACTTGATTTACGATGAAAGTTTTGTTTTTATTTGAACTTCCGTCATTGTTTTCTTTTATTTTATCCAGTCACGTGCTCAAAAAATGGTTAAAATATTTCTTTAAAAATTCGTTAAAAATTGACGCTTAAGTTATACATTAAAACACTGATACCATTAGAAAGCTAATTTTTTAATCTTTAAATTGATGTTAAAATCATGTTTGTGCGATAATATTTCCGAAAGTTATAGCGGAAAAACGTCGAAATTTCGCTTAAATTTTAATTAATTCAAATTCTAATTAAAAATTCGAAAAAAGGGCTCCGAGGTGCACATTCCCAAGCTCCAAGGTATACATGTACCAAATTTGGTAGCTCTAGGTCCAACGGTCTGGCCTGTAGAGCGCCAACACACACACACACGCACACACACACACACACACACACACACACACACACACACACACACACACACACACACACACACACACACACACACACACACACTGAGCTTTATTATAAGTATAGATGTTTAGGCCAAACAGATGAACTTGAAGAGTAGCAACAACATGCAACACTTGAAGAATAGCATATACCCATGCAGTCATCATTATTTTTAATTTTTTGTGCTGTTTAATTTGATCACTACTGAGATTTGTTTCGAAATGTTTAATTTTAAATAGCTCATTTTTCATAAGTTATATAAAACTACTGAATTTATAAAGGCTTCATTGCGGTTATTTTCAGTACGCAAAGAGCATATTTACTCTTCATTCACTGCAGGCAGGGCTCAAAACGACGTTTTTTGAAGAATCGTCCATTTCTTATACATAAACAACCCGACCACTTTTATCTGAGAGTTAAAACTGAGTTGCTTATTTTATCTTAATATTTTTTCTTATCTATTGAATTGGTTCATCGGAATACTGAAATCTGAGCGTTCGAGATTATCTGAGAAATAAATATTTTAATTCTATTTCTTCTGAACATTGCATTCGTGAGAATCAAATTTTTTGCTATTAATTTTAAGATTAAGAAGATACTTAAAGCTTCGAGAATTTTCAATACGAACAGGTCATGAAGAAATTATTTATGACTACTTTTTAAAAAAATTGAAATGTTTACCACTCAGCTGTTATGCAGTCTTTTCGTATTAGAATCAGCCGAAATTTTTTTTATTAACTATAACCGTAAACATTTCCCCACACGTACCTTCCCAAAACTCCCGGTATTTATTTACGTTTGATACACCGCCGAGCTTCAATGTTGCTATAGGAACGAGCTGAGGAGGGAAAGCAACACTGAAGGTTAACCTGCAAAATCTTAAGAAATTTTCGATTCTTTCAAGAACTTTTTATCAGGATTTGAATCCTTCCTTTACTTACTGTTATGGCGTTAAAAATTATTCTGTTTCTCGGTTCCGTTCGACAAGGACGGAACTGCACTCGAGTAGGTAATTTCATCAAGAAAGAATTAGAAAAAAAGAATCACAGTGTAACAATTTTTGGTGAGTCTTTTTTTTCATTTCCTTTTCCTTTCTATTTAAATAATATCCGTGGACGTTTTTTTAAAAACTGTAAATCGAAAAATTTAATGTTTTTATCTGTGTTTGCTGTGGAAATATAACACAAGTGTTTGTAGATTGCATAAATAGAGAGAAGTGATTATATCTGATTTAGCAATGGTACCTGATTATTATGTATTTTATCCTATGAATCTGAATTATTTATATAATTTCTATATAAAATGTTTGGTTGTTGCCATGATATCAAATATTTTTAAAGGATATTATTTAAGATAGCTAAATTATTCCTTTGTTGTTTTGGCCTTGAGCATTTTATTTGTCCTTGACGGCAATTTCACTCTAACTAAGTTACCGGATGTCCATTTGCTAATAATGAAGCTTGCAAATTCTCTTATAATCACTTGGTTTTTCTTTCATAGATTTTCTATATATAAGAATTGACATGAAATAGATTTAAATATATAGTATAGATCTCATTTTTTTAACTATAGTTGTTTTATTATTATTAAATATTTGATAAAAAAATTATTTTCATTTCTTTTGATTGCATCTTTTTGCTTAAAATATCAAGAAGTTGAATATCATAAAAATTTCTTGATATATCATTTTCTTAGTAAAATTAAAAATAATAATGATGAAACTAATTGATAAAAATTGATGTTGACTAAATAGAGCTTCATTTGAGATAGAAATCAGTTTTAAAAGATTTTTTTAACTTTTTATACCCTTGGAGACAAAATAAGATATTAAATGTATATTCAATTTTCTAAAAAAGAAGAGCGGGGGGAAAGAGGGGAATCAGATATTTTAATAAAGTTTAGAAGTTCTGAATTTTTCCTGATAAAAATATTTAATTAATTAATACCTATCATTTAATATTTAATTAATAAGTATTAATTATTAATTAATTAATGTATAAAATTCAGTTAAAACATATGAATTATTTAATATAATATTTCAGTCAAATTGGATGAATTAGTTTATAATTCATTTCTGCTAATTCCATGCTTTTTTTTTCTGTAGGCTTCTGTTAAAACTGAATTAATCAAATACATTATTTCAAATTATTTTTCTTACTATTAAACATTGGAGATTATTGGGTTATTTCTGTGAATTTTTTGTTTGTTCCATATGTGGAAAGATAAAACCTATTTATATACTGTTGCAGTTTTTCTAATTCATTGTTTATTTTCATAAAGAGTTTTTTTGTAATAAAATATTTTTGAGATTTTAAAGTTCAGATATAATATCAAAATAACGATTTTCTACTTTGAATGTCATATTTCTAAGAGTTTTAAAGTCATTAGAGCTACAGAATTTGGTAAGGTGAAAACATTTTTTTTAAAAAAATTAGTCCTTATGTTTTATAGGTATTTTGAGAAATTATTTTTCCTATTTATTTATTCTTTGCTAAAATTTTCTGTCAATATATCAGTTACCAAAATTAAAACGGTATTAATATGTCTCTCTCTCTCTCTTTGTTTAATTATAGATCCTTTGGTAATGGATTTTCCTTTGTTGAAGAAGCCCCTACATTTTCATGCTCCTGGTGAAACACCCCCTGAATGGCTTGTGAAATACAATTCACTGATTGAGGAAGCAGATTGCTTTGTTGCAGTCAGTGGTGAATACAATCGCTGTATACCACCTGCATTAGCAAATATGTTGGATCATTTTCCTCCAAAGTCTTATAGATGCAAACCATGTAGTATTGTTTGCTATTCAGCAGGTAAATATTATTTTATGAAATATGGGTACAATTTTGGTAACAGAGCCATAATAAAAAACTTATTAAATCTTAGTAATATTTAACATTATTAAAAGTCTTATTAGTAGATATTTGAATTAATGAGAATGCCTATTTTTAAATTTGGCAATGATTCATGCACTGCTGAAACAATATTATTGATTAATTAAGACAAAAGTTATATAGTTTATCATTTTTAAGTGTAGCTAAATGAAAATATCATTTCATTTATGAATATTAAAATGGAAATGGAATTTTTCCTTTTGGTTGACAAAGCTGTAGGAAAAATTAATGTTACAAAAAATGTTACATCTATATTAACTCAGGAATGACACAAATCTGCTGAGTATAGTGAGTTTGCAATAGAAAGATGACCAAAAAATTTTACTTGATTCATTTATGATGAGTTTGTATTTATGCTGAATAATACCTTCAAAATGTTTAATGGGTATCTGGATGTATTGTCAAATGTTTAATAAGTATCTGGATGTATTGTCAAATATTTAATGGGTATCTGGATGCATTACATATTTGGTGTTATACATTAAATATGTTCTATTTTCTAATTTTTTTTTTCTCTGGAGGGCCACAATAATCCTTATTGGATTAAAGAATTTGAAAATACTGTATTTAAAATACTCTTATATGGAAGGAATTCAATGGCATTAATAATGGCATTTTTTCATATAAAATAGGCTGCTACTTAAAAACTTCATACTACCATCAGTATTTTTTAGCACTATATATATTATTAATGTATTTATGGTACAATCATTTCTAATTTATTCTATTCATTCTTATAATACATCTTTTCTATATTTTAATAATATTTTATTTCAAAAGAAACTGATAAAATAAATTTTCCATAGAATAATCTATAATTATTCTGATTATTTTATTATTTCTGTTTTTTAATCTTTAACTACTATTAAAAATAATAAAATTAGAACTACTAATTAGTAAAATATAAATGAGTTATGAAATATTCTATTAAATAGTCAATGATATGTGGATGCAAACAATATAAAAAAATGAAGAGTATTTTAAACTTTTCTGATAAATCTTGATAAGTAGCCTTGACTTTCAACTTTTATCAATCTGAAATATATGCAATACTTTGTAGCAGCCTTTTAGATTCTTGTATATTGACCACATGCAATAATTAATTGACGAGAAGAAATAAGTTACAACCAGCAATTAATCACCAAAGACATTGTGTTAATTTAATGACTCTGTTTGGTAATAACAAACAGTCAAATGTAAAGTTATGATTTGTGGTATAATAAAACAGTGGCATGTGGTTAATTTGTAAGTGCTGTCATTTGTGAATTTTCACTGTTAGTTTATTTTGTTACAGTAAAACAGTTATAAAAAATATGGAAGTTGGGATAGTTTTTTAGTAGTGTATATGGGGAAGTTAACCATTTGATTGTGATTTAGGGAAAAATTCAAAAACCTATCAAAATAGAAATTTTCACAAAGATAACAGAAAATGCTCTGCTCTGCTTTGCTTTAAGAAATAGAAAGATAATATTTTAGATTTCTTTGGACTGCCTATGATTATTATTCTAATTTTCTCTAATTTATGATTAAACTCTACTTTATATTTATGAATGGAGACTGAATAAAAGTGAAAAATAAAATAATCTACTTAGAGTGTTGTGCATTCTGCTGAGTGTGATAGAGGGATCAAGTCTCAAATTGTTTCTGTTACAGCAGTGGTGCCAAAGGTTATAATTGTGGTGTTATATAATATTTATACCCCTTTTAAATGAATTGTAAAGAGCAGTATACATTTGTCTTCCATCTTAAATTACTAAAATGTATATGTCTACTTAAAAACATTTTTGAATATTCTTTTGAATATTTTGAATGCCGTTTGCTTTGTTTGATTTATTGATTAACTCATATGCCATATATGGCTATTTATAAAATATTGTAAATCTGTGTATATGTCTAGGCATTTCAAATTTTGCTGGTGACAATAAGATTTTTAAAAGTTTTTCAAAATCACATTTATATATACAGGTCCCGGGGGTGGATCTACTGCTGGAATGCAACTCAGGTATTTCTTAGGAGAACTTGGAATGGTAACTCCTGGTTTTATGTTTTCAAATCCAGTGGTGCATCAAGCCTATGCTGAAGATGGAACTCCGGATCCTTCAAATGACTCTGCTGTTTCAAAGGCAAATAGGTTGATTTCGGAATTAGAGTGGTATGCAGAAGCTCTTAAGGCTCACACTAAAAAATGTGGCCTTCCTTAAAGTCCTTTTAAAATCACTGCTGAATCAAAAATTTCTGCTTTTTAACCACTTAAAATTTATTTTTGATTTCAGCTTTTTTAGCTTTACTTTTTTTGTGATAATTTCCAAAGTAATAATTGAAATATCTACATTTATTCTGAGCTTTATAGATATAACTGAAAAGAGCTTGTGGCATTTTGAATATTGTCTATCTATCAACTGTGATGTCAATCAATGGCCCCTGGGGAGATTGTAGTTTTTTTTTTAATGAAATCAAATTGCAACCTTAATTTTTTTTTCTAATTCTGATTATGAATCTCTATGAAGATAGATGTTAAAGATGCTTGATATAAATGATAAAATAATTTGAGATGTATACCAATTGATATTATTTATATTTTTTACAATTCTCTATTTAAAATATAAAATGTAGCAATTTAACAAGTATCATAGAAGCAAAATTAATGTATTTGGTTATGTTTTGGATTAAAAAAATTATGTGTGTAAGGTTTATCAAAGAGATGTATAAAAGGTTTATCAAAGAATGTATTCATTGATAGGTAATGATGGGTTACAACTATCTACCATATTGAGAACTGCATAAGAAAGGAATTGGACATAACATTTTTTGTCTTATTTTAACTATGAATTACTTTTTCTTATTTCTACACATATTCTTTGAATGCATATGTTTTAGATATACAATGCTAGTATTTATTTAAAGTTTTCCTAAAAGATGCTATGTGAGAAAGTTTAGAGTGCAATTATAGCTAAATATGCAAAGTAATTTAACAAAGAATATTTTTTTATATATTTTTCAGTTGGATTTTAAAAAGCAGAATTAAAAAGAAAGCATAAAAATAATGTTAAAGTCCCTAAAAAATGAGAAAAATATACCTTTTGCTTAGCTTTTTCAATAAGTAGATTTTTTGGAATTAGAATAAATGTCATCAAAGTAATATTGATGTTGAGATGTATTTTGTTAGACAATCATCATGTATGATGGTCATGGAAGTTTGTAAAGGAGGGATACTTTCTCTGGTATCATCCTCTTACCATGATTCATATTTGTGAGAACCTGCCAAAATATGTCATATTGTGAAATTCAGTTAAATTTTATTGTAAATATAATTTAACAAAATGATAACATACAAAATTATTAATACTCAGATCTTTGCATTAATTTTATGAAGAATGATTCAAACATTTTAAGTGCTTTCAACATACCTTTTAACATCTTTCTTATTGAAAGCAATCATGTGAAGAAATATTTTATGATTGATTATGTTTGTCTTTCAGTAAATTTTCTTTTACCCAAATGTATACTTTTGTAAAACATATGATATGGCATGCTTAATTAATTCTTATTTTCTTACTTTTACTTTTCAATTGTTATAATTCATTTTTTGGAACAGGGTGTATTTCCTTGTTCAGTTTGTTAGTTTATATGAAGCTTTGTATAATGAAATGATGAATTGTTTTTAATTAATCATCGTACGCTTTAAATGAAATTTTATTATTGGTTTGCTTCATTTTCATATTAACATTTATAAAACTATTTATAGTAAATAGAAATCAACTGATCAATGTTACGTTAAATTACTGAAAAATTATCTTGCAAATATTAAATTGTTTCTTAATTAAAAAGTAGTATAATTTCTGAAGATTATGAACATTGTTCTATCAGTATATATATAAATTATTAAATTATGCTTTACATTATTAAGAATTAGAATACCGAATGTGTTGAAATATTTTTTTTATATATATTTTGTATTTAGAAATTATGAAATTGGTGATGAAAAAAAATTATTGCTTTATACAACATGAATGTCAATATTATAGTTTTAGTAATTTGTTTGTATCTTACATACATTTTCATGCATTTGATTTTTTATTGTTATTTTTAGTATTCAGGTCAAAATAATATTTTTTCTGTTTTGTTGGATGTTTGTTAAAGCAAAATATCAAAGTATTGAAATTTTTGTTACTAAATGTTTATTGTATGGCTTAAAAAATATTTTATAGCCCTGCTTCAAGATGGATTTTTTTTAAATCGTTCGATTTTCAATAAATTATGATGATAGTTGTTCTTCTTACTTTTATCTTAGAATTTCAAAATTATATGTATTGTATTTGATAGAGATTCTGAATTGGATTATGTTTAATAAAATTTATTTCTTTAGAAACTTAGTCTTATCATTAATATTTTCATTGTTTTTTGCTATGGTGTATATTTAACGCTGTCGTAGTCTGGTAATGGAAACTCACTCTTTCGCCTTGGAATCGTAGGTTTAAAATTCGATTCGATGCTGTATTCAAACGTAATATGTGTTGGAACCGTCGCGAATACAATGTTCTTTCGCTGTAGTGGTATAAAATCCTCATATATTGATTAACCTATTTTTCTTTTTATGTAGATATTTTTTTTTCTTCGATCAAATGATAAGAAATAGATTTGTTGAAATCATAACAAATCAATTAAATTTGCATTTATTTCATATATATCAATATAAATACTTGAATAACATATGTTGTTTATGTTTTTTCCTTGCATTAAAATATAAAGTTTTTGTATCGTTTTTTAAAGTTTTATTTACTGAGGAAAGTACATTTCATAATTATGCCTCTACTACTGTAAAATCCTAACTCTGATGTGTTTCTTTTCTTGCATATTTCAATGAAATATTTTCATTAAATAAAAACTACGCAAATAATACAATTTTTTGCCAGTTTGATTACATTTATATAGAAACGGTTGCATTAAATAAACAGATTGCTCAAATTGCGTATCAAAACGAGTTTTCGTGGGCGCAGATACTCGTAATGGGTCAATAGTAGAATATCCGTTAGTCTCAAGGTTAAAGAAAAGGTAGACTTTGGTCCCGCAGAGGAAGCAGAGAGTGATTGATCAGGAAAATGGCGTCATTCAACCAAAACGAAATGTCCTCGAATTGCATGAATTATGTAGTGTCTATCTTGCCATTCTATAAGTGGCAACAAAGTAATTTTCATGGTCATTAGAGTGACAGCGGAATTAATTTAAGAAGTAAACAAACTGTAGGAAGTTGCGGTGTGGAAACAGAGCCGTGCCAGTTTTCTGTAATCGGAATAATTATTTAGAAAAAATAACTTTGTCTTTTGTATAGAATTTAATAAAGTTGTGTACATTAATTGAAAATTATTTTAAGACATGATGTAAGCATTTGCATTACGAATGATTAATAAAATTTTAATTATTTATGTAACAAACTAATCAATCTAAATTACTAATTTCTAATTTTTAATCCTTTTTGATTATAAATTTGAGTCATTAGTACAATTTTTTAATTTTAATGCATAAACTTGCAAACTATGTAAGCTGTAGTAATTCACATGATTATTAAAATTTAAATTATTTATATAACAGAAATATTTCAGTTTTTGTTATAAATTTATAATTTATAATCTTAATTGTAAATTTAACACATTAATAAATTTTTAAAGTCTAATGCATAAACTTGTATTTTTAAAGTTTAAGTCGTGGAATTATTGTATTTAGACGATAAACGCTTGGTAATAGCATTATTTCAGATTCGGAATTCATTGTATATTTTCTTTAATAATAAATGGTAAATTCCCATTTTAGAAATAAATTAAATTTCTGTAATCTTCTATATTCTTAAACTGTTCCATTTCATATTTGCTTTTGAACATTCGTGTTTGTTCTTATTATTGGAGTATATCTAATCTGAACTACAGCAGTATTTCTGAATTTATAATATATCATATTTTAGTTGATTGATTTAATCGGTACTTTTTAATTTTATAAATTTCTTTATAATCAAGTATTAGTAAACTTTTATGGCTTAAAGAACAAAGCACAATTTAGATAAAGTGTTTAAAATTTTATTCATAGATTTGCAAAAACTAAATCTTGGAATGCATGTTCACGTAATAATGCAGAGTTTGAGGTTTTATGACACACGCAATTATTGGTTATTGTGTAAATATAAGATAACTTGAATTGTTTTATTAGCAATATTAAACGTACGTTTTGTTAAGGTATCCGATTAAGTTGAAAACATAT
This sequence comes from Argiope trifasciata, assembly GCA_026543055.1. NCBI lineage: Eukaryota > Metazoa > Arthropoda > Arachnida > Araneae > Araneidae > Argiope > Argiope trifasciata. The sequence goes on along the minus strand of JAPMOQ010029355.1, from coordinate 3,951,058 downwards.
AGTTGGATAAATACGCCATATTTTGAAGTTAAAAACAACCACAAAAGCGTATATATTTCCAGTGTTATCTTTATTGTTTCTCTATAGAAATTAGAGGCCAAATTATAACAAACTCTTGACATATAAGTGATGCTTGTTTAAGCATTTAAAGGCTTGTTTTTCATATGAATTTTCTGAAGAAACAGTTTTTTCGTAATTCTTCTGTTTGAGTATCGTCATATGCCAAAAAATATTCAAGATTTCTTAATGAAATTTATAATTAGTGATCATTATGTTATGCAGAATTCAATTCACTTTAGATTTGATGTTGAAAGTTCCAGAAATGGATTTGCAATTGTTTAATGTAAATATTGGCACAAAAAAACTATCGAAAATTTCATCGGCAGCTCAATATATTATACACAGAATGTTTATTTTTGAATTTAATTCTTAGACAGTAGTTAGTTCCACTCTATGATGTGTTACATATATAATTTGCAATGAGAAGTAAGAAAACCATAACAATTTTTTTCTTCTCTCGAACAATCCTAGTTTTTATGAATAAATATTAAAATTTACATTAGCACAGGCTTTTCCTTCAGAACCCACATATATATTTAAATAATTTCAGTTTTATTCGTCATTTCATCTTTATATTAATTAAACAACATCACATAAACATTACAACATGTTTTTTTTTATTCCCTCTAAACCTTTAAGACAACATTTTTTTAAAGATCTAGAAATAAAATAATTTTCTACATTCGATTACCAAAAATGAACTCCACCAAATTCTTTATACAAATCACTTCTGAAATACTTCGAAAGGATTATTTCACAAAGCATGATATGCGAATAAACATTAAGGGTATCTTTCATTGCCAATCCATTCGTACTGTCCTAAAGATGCATTCCAGTGGAGAAAAGCCTTGTTGATCTTCTGCTTTTTTCTTGCTCTGCTTTTTACTTTCGTCTTCTTTTTACCGGTAAGTCGAAGAAACATGTTTTCTGCCACAAGAGCGATGATCCCAATCCCTGCACCGATGCCCATGAAATAAAATGCTCCTTGTAGATCGTCGAGGGCTAGAGGTCTGGCTGTGTTGACGGCTATTACTTTAGATTTAGTTTTGGCTTTGAAAAAGGCATCGTCATACCATTTGGTGAAAAAACCTGTTTCCTCTAATCTATCTACCCTGAAAAACGGCATATTTTAACTAAGTCCAACTTTTTAATTTTTTTTTCAAAAGTTCATATTTACATAATATTTAATCAATTAGTTAAAAACATAATACATTAAAAAAAAATACTTCATCAATATTAGTTTTGGTAATTTTTTTTTCTTTTCCAGCTCTGGACTGGAAACAATAAGGGAGTAAAGCACTTTGAGAATCATGTGCATAATCATTTTTGTTATACATCTCAATCCATTTTTTTTAATTACTTAGTTAATATATACTGAAGTGACAAAAGTCATGGGATGACTGTTAATATCGTGTCGGTCCTCCTTTTGCCCGGCGAAGTGCAACAACTCGACGTGTCATGGAGTCCAGAAGTCGTTGGAAGCCCTCTGCAGGAATATTGAGCCATGCTGTCTGTATAGACGTCCATAATTGTGAAAGTGTGGATGGTGCAGGAGTTTGGGCACGAACGGACCTTTCGATGATGTCCCATAAATGCTCGATGGGATTCATATCGGGCGATCTAGGTGGCCAGATCATACGCTGGAATTGTCCGGAATGTTCTTCAAACCAATCGCGAACAGTTCTGGCCCGGTGACATGGCGCATTGTCATCCATAAAAATCCCATCGTTGTGTGGGTACGTGAAGTCCATGAATGGCTGCAAGTGATCTGCAAGCAGCTGAACATAACCATTTCCAGTCAATGATCGGTTCAGTTGCACCAGAGGACCGAGTCCATGCCATGTAAAAACAGCCCACACCATTATGCAGCCACCACCAGCTTGAACAATGCCTTGCTGACAGTTTGGGTCCATGGCTTCCTGGGGTCTGCGCCACACTCGAACTCTACCATCAGCTCGTAACAACTGAAATCGTGACTCATCTGACCACGCCACGGTTTTCCACTGGTCTAGGGACCAGTCGATATTCTCACGAGCCCAGGAGAGTCGCTGCAGGCGATGTCGTGCTGTCAGTAAAGGCACTCGAGTCGGTCTTCTGCTGTCATAGCCCAAGGAAGACAAATTTCGCCGCACAGTCCTATCGGACACGTCCCTCGTACGTCCCACATTGATTCCTGCAGTTATTTGACGAAGTGTTGCGTGTCTATTAACATTGACCATTCTACACAGACGTCGGTGGTCTCGGTCGTTAAGTGCAGGTTGTCGCCCACTGCGCTGTCCATGATGGGATGTGATGCCTGAAATTTCATACTCTCGGCACACTCTTGATACTGTGGATCTCGGAATGTTGAATTCACTAACGATATCCGCAATGGATTGACCCATGCGTCTAGCTCCAATTAACATTCCACGTTCAAAGTCTGTTAATTCTCGTCGTGCCGCCATAAATCATTAAAAACCTGTTCACATGAATAACTTGAACACAAATGAGAGCTCTGGAAAATGAACTGCGCATTTATACATTTTCGCTGCGATACTACTGCCATCTGTATATTTGCATATTGCTACCCCATGACTTTTGTCACTTCAGTGTATTTCTTGTTGAGAATTTAAATAATTTTATGCATAATTTTTAAAGATATAAATTAATTTTGCTTCGGTTATTATATATAATTCTTTTATGAGATCACACTACATGATTGAATGCCTTTGGTCATTTTCAATCTTTTTAAAAGGAATGATCAAATCTTTCTTTTCTTTTATTATGTGTCTTTAATGTTGAGAAATGTATGCATTCGTAAAACATTGAAAAATATCTTTCGATTTTGCTTAGTTTGAGAAAATTATATGAAAAAAAAAAACATTTTTCTGTATTAGGACGAACCCTTTTTCGTCACGGGAAGTTTGTAATTTAAATCGAAATTACCATCGCAAATTTTACAAATAATTGCATGAAACTTTTATGTGTGTTTTTATAATGGTACAGCGTACATTTTTCTAATGAGCTTTTTGGCCGGTTTCTTTTATTTTTTAAATCATTTTTTAATTTTGCAACTACGGACGATGTAACCAGTCTCATTAAATTCAGCTCAGTCTCTTTACTATAGGTACAAGTTACTTCACTGGCTATATGAGACCCTTTTTTGTATTTAAAGTGTTTTAAATGACTTAACACTATAATGACTTTTTTTATAGTAAAATTATTATTGCATTTTGCTTTAAATTACACTTGAAGTGAAAACTATATAAAATATTTGTTATTTATTTATATTTTTTTATTTATATGATTTTTCTAACATTTTGTATAGTGTTAATCCTCTTCTTTTTTGAGATTTTATTCTTTTTTTTAAATATGCAGTTTACGTATTTTTTTTTCAAAATCTCGAATAAAATTAACTAATCCTCAAATAATTCAGCTTAAATTTAATTATCTGACCTCATAAAAATATATCTTGTTGCATGTAAGAAGATATGTCGCATAGAAATGCAGGGTAGATTTGATTATTAATGATTTTAGATCTTAACAATGTTACTTTGCAGATTGTTAAGTTCGAAATCGTAATTATACTCTTTAAAGCTCTTATTATTCTCAAACTAATTTCTTTTCTCTTTTCCATAAGCTTATATTGTGAACTAGCCGCCTTTGGCGACCAGCTGGTTCGCCATGAGTAATGCGTTCTAAAATTAAATCACATATTCATTAGCCTTGAAGTAATTCCGGGCATTGATTGGCCTGAAATTAATATTTTCTTTAAGATGATGGACGGAAAGTTCTAAAAGAACACGTTTTCCTAATAATATTCTTTAATTTTATAAATCAGTCAGTTTTAATTATCGGTTATGCTTCCAAAATATTAAAAATGTTTTTTTTGGTGATGTTGCCAAAATATTAAATATGTTTTTTTAAAGAAAGCGAAAAAGCAAAAAAAAAAAAAAAAATATTGAATTAATGATACAGATATTGCAAACGATTATAGAAATATGCCGGGTCGGGATTTCAATGAATATCCTGTCTAAATTCAATCAGGTTTACCGTAAATAAAGAAGATTTATTGAATTAATCATTTAGATATTGCAAACGATCATAGAATCCTTTGCCTTGCATTTATTTTTTTAGAAAATATCACTTTTTATATTTATGTTATTTTATTCAGTCCCGTGCTGAAAGCTGTATTTCTTTAGATTTGATTTGCGATGATAGTTTTTTTTTTTTTTAATCTGAACTTCCGTCATTGTTTTTTTTTATTTTATCCGATTACGTGCTCAAAAAAACATGGTTAAAATATTTCTTTAAAAATTCGTTAAAAATAGAAGCACAAATTATACATTAAAACAGTAATACCACTAGAAAGGTAATTTTTTAATCTTTAAATTGATGTAAAAATCATGTTTGTGCGATAATATTTTAGGAAGTTATAGCGGGAAAACGTCGAAATTTCGCTTAAATTTCAATTAATTCGAATTCTAATTATAAATTCAAAAAAAGGGCTCCGAGGTGCACATTACCGACCTCCAAGGTATACATGTACCAAATTTGGTAGCTGTAATTCCAACGGTCTAGCCTGTAGAGCTCCAACACACACACACACACACACACACACACACACACACACGCACGCACGCACGCACGCACGCACGCACGCACGCACGCACGCACACACACACACACACACACACACACACACACACACACACACACACACACACACACACACACACACACATATTGAGCTTTATTATAAGTATAGATAACGAGATTTTTTCTTTTCTGAATATAATGTTTTTAATTTTTAAGAACTGCATAAACAAGATTCATTTACTCTCCCTACGATACCCTCGCAGGGAGAGACCTCAGAAATGAGAATAAGAAGCATGATAGTTAATTCTTTCCACCCTAGAGGGTATCGAAATGGTGAAGGTTAGCTACTTTCTATCGATGGCTGGAGGTACTTCCCACTGAAAGGGTTATGCCGAGGCCGGTGATGGCCTTTAATATTCAACCATTGTTTCCGCCAGTTTTGTTTCACGTCAGTTCGCCCACTAAATTTAATACAAGTACGTTTAATTAGGTACGACGGAGTAGTCTTGTGCGTTTATTATAGATTAGAAAGGATAAAATATAAAAGAATTGCTTTTCTTCTAAGCACAATTCGATTAGATAAAACTTAAATAGTGATATTTTGTTTCCAGTACCCATATGCAATTCTCACAATTTGTTGTTGTTTTATTTGTGAACACTTGTTATTCCATTTATATAAATTATGTTTTGAGGAGAAATAATTCAATGGTCAATTAAAAAAATAAATAATGAATTATTCAATTAAGTTTCGATTTTGTGATTTCGAAAACCTATTAGCACAAATTACCAAAAACACATTGTTTTGCTATCTTCCCGGCCATGGTCTACATTCAGAACATCGAACAATATTGAGGAAATATCGTACAATAGGGAAACTTTGAGAGTTAAATTATAAGTACTACATACACATGATCAAAACTTTTCTTGCAAGGGTGGCACTTCTGAATCGCAATTCCAACAGCGTCTGTACTGAAAGTTTCTCTAGACATCCGAAATCTGTTGGATCCCATAGTAGCAGCATACCATTTCAGTACCATTGTCATGTACACGAAAGCGTACCTCTTTTTTAGAACCAATTCCATACCTTCAGCCACACTGTGTACTTCAAGATCAGGATTTTCTTCGATGCTGGTTGCAAAAACCGGGTCAACCTCAGCCATATTTGTCTGCAATGAAAAATCGATATTACTGTTGCTTTCAATATTGTTACTGTTTTTTGGATTTGGTGTTTAGTCACTCATTTTTCAGATAGTTTGTTAGATTTAAGTGATAATAATTATTGTTAAACAACAGAGCTTTAGCAACATAATTTTTGTTTGAAAGATTAATTAAAAGATTTATGTATAAAAAATTAATTTACGCAACTAACTTTCATTATCACATTCTTATCGTTGTATAGTGACAAATGATTATATTGATGCTGTTTTTCCCCCATTTTCATTACTATCTGCAGGGGATAAGAGCATTCTGTGTTTAAATCCCTGAAATTTCCCACATTGAAATGAATTTATGTATTAAACAACGCACATTTTTTCTAGTTACGCTATTGCAATAATTAACAGAGTAATTAACATAATTGACATAGACGCAGCTTAAATTAGTTCCAAATGCATCATTGCGCAAAGTAGAAAATAGTACATGACTCCCAATATTATAATTACGATCAACCACCGTTTATAATACCCAAAGATTATTCAATCTAAAAAGATACAGCCCATAAAAAATTATTTCTATACTCAGCAACTAATTGCCAGCATAGTATTAAGCTATCATTGATTATCATGATCAAATTTTATTCATAAAATATGGAATCGATTGATTCATTTCAAGCGTATCTACTAACTATATGCAATGCACCAAGCTACCACCAATCATGATAATGAAAATTTATTCATCATGTCAATATATAGAATCAATAAAGATCTATTTCAGTGACTAGAAACTAGATGCGAGCAATGCACCAGGTTGCCTCGAATCATGATAATGAAAGTTTATTCCTTAAGTGAAAGTAAGAACTAATAAAGATACGTATATTTCAGTGACTAAAAAGTAGATGACAGCAATGCATTAAGCTGTCATCAATCATGATAATGAAAGATTATTCATCATGTCAATATATAGAATCAATAAAGATCTATTTCAGTGACTAGAAACTAGATGCGAGCAATGCACCAGGTTGCCTCGAATCATGATAATGAAAGTTTATTCCTTAAGTGAAAATAAGAACTAATAAAGATACGTATATTTCAGTGACTAAAAACTAGATGACAGCAATGCATTAAGCTGTCATCAATCATGATAATGAAAGATTATTTATTATGGGAAAATATAGAATTGATAAAGATATATTTCAGTGACTAGAAACTAGGTCCAGCAATGCTTAAAGCTGTTACTAATCATGATAATAAAAGTTTATAAATTGTGTGAAAATAAAGAATTGGTAATTTTTTTTTCAATTATTAGCAATTTCAAGTTGTGAGTAATGTACCAACCATGAGGAAATGCTCATAAGTGCTTCCAGTCGTGGTACCATAATGAATAGCGTGGGCTGCCAAGGCCCTTCGCAATTTGTCGATGGTATCGACTGCTGGACGCCTTCCAGGGTATGTCATAAACGATGTTAAAGTGCCAGCATAGCTCCAGAGTATCACCAGAATGAAAATCCACCAGAAGCTGATGAAGAAGCGGATGCTGTATCTATCTGGCGCAGGAGAGGGAGTTCCTGAAGGAAGAAGGAATTAGCTGACGAATATTTCCCTATCATCATGTGTATGGTTATAAATAAAATGTGCACGGTTGATTGTAAATGCAGTTATAATTCAGAAATTTTGTAAAATCAAAGGCAATTTACAACTGACCTTAAAGAGGAAAATAATTATAAATAACTCATTAATATTTTGCAATCAAATATTTGATATTCAAAATTTTAAGAAATACTTCATATTACTCAGCCTATTTTTTATTTTATTTTCCATACTTTTAATAAATTAGGATATGTTTGATGACAAAAATAGTTAAAAACATTATAAAGGCAAACCATTGTATTTGTAAATTAGGATATGCTTGATGACTAAAATTGTTCAAAACGTTTCGAATGGCAAGTCATTGTATTTGTAATTTAGGATATTCTTGATGACAAAAATTGTTCAAAATGTTTTAAAGGGCAAACCATTGTATTTGTAAATTAGAATACTATTGATGGCAAAAAAATTGTTCAAAACATTTTAAAGGACTAACTGTTGAATTTAGAAGGATCAGTTTAGCGCATAGATATTTTTGAGCTATAGTTATTTACTAAGAAAGAGTTTTTTCAAAATTTTAACTAATTTCTTTATTAAAAGGTAATTAAAATTTTAATTGCCAATAATATTAGAGATTATTACTGCACAAAAGCATTTTTAAGCAATTTTAAAAAAAATTAAGCATTAGAATGATAGAAATTTTATTTCCTTACAATCATTTTCTAATTCTAGTAAACTGAAAAACTATTTTACAATAATGAGTTTCATAATTTTAATTACTGGAATTATACTTACATTCATTGCGAGATATTAATGCATTTTTTTACCTACTATATAACTGAATTTTCTTCAATATCATGTAATTGAAAGCGAAATTTTGGACATAATATGAAAACACTGAAACAATTTCAATCTGAAATGCTTCGGTCTAGAAATTAGAATTTACTAATTACTTTTTAAATATTAGGAAATCTAAATGTTAAAATAAAAATATGTAGTTCAATTGACTACTTTGATTTTTCTTCATGCTAGATTATTTTTCTTGCTAGAAACGACGAATTTCTTTTCAAAAAATTCTATAAATACCACAAAGAATATTAAATGTTTTCAAAGTAAATGTTTGGGCGATTATAATGGATTTTCTATAAGTAAAAGGCGGTCTCTTAATGCATGTAAATATTTGTATTATCAAAAACATATTAATATTTTGTTTTAATAGCAAAAATAAACATTATGCCAAATTGAATATTATTAGACCAAACATTATTAATACCTTTTAGAAAGCACTATTAGGTTTTGAACCATTATGTACACACATTAAGGAAAACGAAGGAGAAATTGTGCTAGTATTAGTTTATATAAGAAGGCGATAATGTTTCGCTTAATGTTCGATAATGTTTCTAATAAGTTTAAAACAACGAACTTTTTAAATTAAGTCGTATATCATCAAGAAATTTGATCTTTTTTTTTTGGCACAGCAAATTTAATAAAGCTCGTTTAATCATTTTTATATTATTCGAGATTTTGACAAATTTTCGTGTTTCAGACCTATCCGAGTTTGAAAAACATATACTTAGAATGATGCCTATCTGTTTCGTGAACAGGATATCTGAAAAGCACTTTGCTCTTGACGGGTGTAGTTTGGTATGGTGAAATTCATTCGAAGGTAGTCTTTGTACTAGCAAATACGATAGCTGAAGACGTAAAAAGTTAAATAAAAATTGGTACATAGAGTATCGAAAGGTTAGATAAGTATTAAAATTTGAATCAAATAATGAAATTTGGTTTGTGATCTTGTTTTAAAAAATTGTAATTATGTATCCACTGTTGGTTTCAGTCAATCGAAACGAGATATCAAAATGCATATTCGAGTTTCTTTAGTTGATATACTATATACACAATTCTCATATGGGTGACTGAAAATCTGAGCTCTGTGGCTTTCAGAATTTGCTCAAGATCTACTGTTTTATCTGAGAGAAATAGGAAAGTAACAACTACTTATGATCTTAGATAATATATGTGTCATTTTAGTTTGGAAAATATCAGTGCTGTTAACTTTTATCAAATAATGTTTCATTTATTAATCTTATTCTACCATGTGTACAATCACACGGATCTGCAGATAAATATTCAAAGGGAACAATTTGATTGTTAAATATTTTTTTCAAATTGTAAATAATCTGGATTTTACCTTCTCATTCGTAATTCACATAAAAATAAATGTTTTAATGACAAAACATTTCAACTGGATTATTTAGATTAGAACTTCCTAAGGCTGAAAAGAAAAAGACGAATTTTTTTTTAGAATTAAGTTTAGGTGGGATAGAATTTAAGTTCCACATAATGGCCACGTGTAGTGACGTCATGGCACTTTTATCTTCTCGTCCGATCTACGATTAGAGGAGAGATATAGCGAAGGCGTTGACGTTTTTGGCAATCTGATTCCTGGTTTTTTTAATTACTTCAAAATGTTCTTTGTTCCAGTGTTCTTTGTTCTTTTTTCCCCAGGTTTCTTTGATTCTTTTCTTATTTCAAAAAATGTGCACGTCTTTAAACTAATTTATCTTTAAATTGATTAATGTGAAAAGCTATTTTAAATACTGTATATTTCGTTTTTAATTGGCTTTGTGTATCGCACTGAAATCCACATTTATATACAATAAAACTTATAAGCAAATTAAATTAGAAATATGAAATTTAACTTGTGGTTTTTCTTTTGCTATTTGAAATGTACGTTAAGTGCTGTAAGAGTAGGGCAAAAAAAAGAGTTCTTGTCTTTTCGTGTACATGCGAACACGTTAATTTGAAAATGAAACGAACTAGAAGGAATAATTTTAACGTAAGTTTTTTTATATGTGATTAAAATTTTGTTCAAAATTGATAACAGAATAGTCGTCTTGCGTATCGGTTGATATATGAAAAGGATAACACTATACATTAGAGGGCTGATTTTTTTTAAAGTGAGATTTTTGTTTATATTATAAATCTGTTTGTATTTTTTGGACATAATTGTTAAAGAAAAGAAATATGAGGATTCTAAATATAAAATGTGGTATATTGTAGAAAGCAAAGAGAAAATGGAAGATAGAGCAATCCCTGTGGATTACATTTATTTTGTGTAAATAATTTAGAAAGAAAGCATAACACGGTCTGACTGCTAAAATTTTCATTGATTTTCTATCCTCTTTAAGGGAACTAGGATGTTTTAGATATTAAAATTATAGAAATTTTAATTGTAGATAAAGGAGAGAGTTTTGAAAGAAAATCATATATGTGATTCAAAATTTAGAATGCATGTAAAAAGGATAAATGGTTTTATAATAAATTTGTTTGTCCCTTAAAATATTTATTTTCTAATAGCAAAATGTAGTTGAGCTTTGATCTTCAAGTGTATAACCCTAAATGGGCCTGTTAAAAATTCTATCTAAAATTACTTTGAAATTTGGATAGCATTTAAACATAGAGTCAATAATTACAGTAAACATATTTTCATTTTAATATGCGTAGTAAGAAATGTGAGATATAATAAATATCATATATCTTGTAATTTTAAAAGAAAATCTAGTTTCTTTTATTGTAAATAGCCTCTTAAAATTATACTACTTCACAGAAATAAATAAAAACTTGTTCAACAGATTCCTAATGATTGCTAATATTGTTGCTTACGATTTCATAAGATTGCAATTAAAAGAATTTGATTTATGCTTATCCAACTTAGTAAGAAACATGTTTTGTGAAAAAGGCAATCACTTACATGTAGTATATTTTTTCATAAAGATTCCTGTTACATTTTTGTAAGTAAATTTATGAACTTTTGGCTTTTAAAAACTCTTCGTTTTATAAATTTTCGTAACGAGTAAAATTTCTCCTATGCTTTCTTCTTTTTTAAGACAAAAATAAATAAATAACCTCATTTTTTTTTTATGTGCAAATACTTTTCTTCTACCTTGTTGTCCCAGAGTCCTCAGGAGGAACCAAATATTGTAAGCACTCCGTACTCCTCTTTTGGTGGGAAGGGAGTGCGTTATCAAATATAGCGTTGCAGTGCACACGCATAGAGTTGCCAGAAGTGTCACCCAGACCTGAAATAATAATCCTTTCAAGTTTCCTGTTTAAAAAATCAATTTTATCATTTTCAATTACTTATTTTATTATAATTTATTATTTAATTAGAGAAAGGGTTATTTTTAATCTTAATATTAATGAAGGCTGTTGTAATTGTGTAAGTAAACATGTATGTATCACTTCTAAGCTATTGAACTTACATCCAGAACAAATTATCAAACAACAAATATTATTAAAACCTTTTAAAATTCACATTTTTTTTCAATTTTTTTAGTAACATTTATTTTTTAAATTTGTAATTTTCTTCAAATTTTTGTTATTTTTCAAAATTTAATTAATTGAATAGATACTGACGATAAGGGAAGGGAAGTTACGAATACTCCAGAACAAAATAACGACGAGAGTTTAATCTACTCCATCATTATTTTTTAATATTCTCTTTTGTTTATCAAATATGTTTGACAGTATTCTTTATTGGTTTAAAAGATAATTTGTGTAATGTTTGAAACAATATTTTTTGTTGTTGAAGAGCAAGAATATGAAAATAGAACTATTGCCAATTCAATTTAGCAGAATACTAAAAGAACAACAACAAAAAAATTAAAAGCAGATGTTTAACAACATATAAGTACCAACCGTTGATTCGGCTTAAAAGATAGAGTGGAAATTAGCTAACAGATGTTTTTAAAAATCGTCTGGTTCAATCGATATTCTGCTGTAAATTAAAATAAAACATTTCAGACAATAAGAGATTACATGTGTAATAATATTTCTTAAAAAGATAAATTTACATGAAAACACATTAGGTATGCAACTATTTAAATACCTCTCCTTAACATCTGGTGTTTTAGTTGGTGATTTTAGTTATCGCTTTTCTAAGTTATTTGCTCCTAACTTGGGTTCTCTTCTAAAATTGTTTTCCACACAGATTGGGGAACAGGAATGCAATTTTGTATTACTAGTTGATAGTTTTCTAGAGATGATTAGATTTTTGTGCCTGATTTCCTTTTTGTTAAGAAAAATATCTGGTTTTACCTTGAAAATCTTTTCCCTTCTCTTTTTTTACATGTAGACTAGTTCTCTTTCCTTTTTTCCTATCCATCCATCTATCTTTTTTAAAAACTATAATGTATAATTTCTGAGATTCTGCGTTTTAAATTAGAAGATAAAGTAAATATAAAACCAGTTTTGGGGAAATGAGTTTCTTGATTCTTTTCTACTCTAAATATTTATTTTTTTTTCGTGAGGAAGGATTTCTTTTTTTTTAAAGTTATGTAAAGGAAAAACGTAAAGTTATTTTTTTTTTATTAATGCAATGTAAAGCTATCATAGCCAAACCGTGTTCTTTTTATTAATACAAGTTGTTTTCAGCAGATTCAATGAATCAAACATTTCTACACTCATAAAATTTTATTCAGCATAGTGAAATATAACGGTATAGAAACATTACGAATTATTATTTTTTCAATTTGTGCGTATATGTTCAAAAGTTATTTATTCATACATCATAAATTAATATTTACCCAAGAGGTACACAAATATTTTTAAATATTATTCAAGAAATTTTTTTGAACGCTTATTTCTTTTATACATGGGTTATATTTTAATAGTTTCTAATTTGCCTAATGCGCTAAAACTGTATTTATATGGGCTATGCAACTAAGTGTATATGGGAAATAAATTTTCATCAAATTTCCATATGGATGTTAATAATATTGTGAATAAAGAATTCACGATGCTGCGAAATATATTTTCAAATATATTAATTGAATTTTTACCACCTCCATTAATATAATTAATTAAATCGAAAATGTATCGTTTCTATATTAAAAATTAGGCCTATATCTTTTTCTAAATAGAGCATTAAAATAATTAAAAATTATTAAAAATTTCAAAAGCATTCAGGTCATTTTGAATATGATTGTAAAGATCATGAGGGATTTCTATTAGGGATGAAATGTTTATTAAACTGATTTTGAAGGAAGAAATGAATCGGCGAAAAAATCCAAAAACCAGTGAAGGGGAAGGCTGTTGGCACAGTTTTAGGTCCATTATTGTAGGATCATGGGTTCAGGATCGTATCATCACAAATTAGCAATGAGTGTCGATTTCCAAGTTAAATATGCTAATTAATTTTAAGATAAAATGCAGAAAATGGTGGAAGGGGAGATAATTCATCCTTGTTACCTAATTATTAGTGTAAATTGTGAAGTCCGTCCTTAAGATGTATTTGGGTAGCTTCTAAATGGAATGTACATATATCATTTCCAACAACGAGCATTAGAAATGAAGCTAATACAGAATTCCTTTACGTAATTCATAAATGGTTTTTAATTTTCTAGAAATATACGAAGTAAAGTACCGTCGAAAACTTCCATCTCATGGTTTTGATGAAACTGGAATTTTTAGGCTGTCTTGCAGTCGCAAAAAAATCTATCCTAAAAACATTTTTTTTTGAGAATAAAATAATTCAAAAACATATCCAGATATTGACCCCAGAACTTAGCCTTGAACCCGGAATTTCCATTATAAGCCGGGTTTGAATACCCAAAGCTAAATTTAAAAGAATTTTCGTTACAAACGAATATTTAAATATGCAATTAGTTTTCTTATATTATGAACATATTTAACAGTAGTTTTGAGCATTGTAATGACAGGAAACTGTATTCCTCGAAAATATTAGAATGAATATGAATGAAACCAACACTAGGAACATATATTTCATTGTAAAGGATATTTATTTTATCAGGAATATATATCTAAATAAAGTAAACAAGTGAAAAAAAAATCGCGAGTCTTAGCACTATCATGAGCGTGATAGTGCTATTAAGTTTATTAAGTGCTATTAAGTTTTATTTATGAAATCCCAAAAAATGAATGGTTTATAAAGAAAGAAAAGAACACTGAAGGTCGTTTTACATCTTTTTGATGACTGATTAAAAGCAAAATTTGGCGCAGAATCATTCTAGTCATAAGATCACATATTATAATTAATTTATCTAAATTATTTTGATTTTGTGTTATTTCGTTTACATGCCAAATATACAGACTGGTGAACAGTCAATCCCTGGTCAAATCTGCTGCAAATCTATATTTTCAGTGTTAAAACTGTAAACTAAATTTTATCCATCTATTTTTCTCTATTTAGAAGTAATCGTGTTATTTTCGCACGTACAGTAAAACCAACCTATTGTAACATGGTTTTCATTCGAAATTTCCTAGAAAACTATAAATTTAATGTAAAGTCCAGATCTTAGATTTTATGTCTTACTTTGACCAGTTTTGAGTTACAGTATTCTTAGACGGGGCTCTGAGATTTCTCAATTAATTCCAAATACCAAATTCGAATTTTTTGACTATCACGGTACTTTCACTTTGCGTACTTGGTATACAAGAAAGTAAAAAGAAATCTAGCTGATTAAATAAAGTATTTCGTTTTTGCTTTCAATTAAATATAAGCGTACGAATTTTGCTGTTCTCAAGATTTCAGTATTCTTTGATGCGTTCCATAAAAATACATTGCAACAGTCGGACCGAAAAATGGATTAAATCCTAATCAGAATTCATGATAATGTCTCTTAAGTACTACAGCAGTGCCGCTGTTGATCGTGAAAGTGATAACGAAATCAAGATTAATGACTTAACCTCATTTGCCAGAAATTGCGTAATAAAGATGAAATTCGTTATTTCCTAAGCTTCAAGTGCTCACAGCTTGACAAAAAATATTTACGATTCCAGTAGCGGATTTTTAATTACGGAGATTAAACAAGTGCTTAAAGCTACTAGATTTGCTGCGGCCACCGGCAAATCAATAAAAAGATGCTATAGAGGTAATTGTAAAATAAATAAATTTGCAAACCATAAAATTCTATAAATTACGAAATTTTATATTAATATTAATGTTTTAACAAGTGTTATTAATCAGGATTCTGTAAATTTTATTATATTTATCTAGTTATTTGAGCATTTATAAACATTAAACACCTGCTTCAATAGTACACAGCAGAGTACAAACATGAAAATTGGCCATTTTAGAGTCTGATTAATAGATAAAAAAATGCATACAATACAAAAATATTTACCTTAAATGAATCATGAACATATTAAAAATGAGCTGAATTATGAGCAGCTTATTAAGTACCAGTAGAGGAGAAGTGGAAAGGTAATTATAATAAATTTTTGGATAATCGTTTATATTTTGCCATTCCATGACTTTATCTACTTATTTTAAACTAAAACTATTTATTAAGTATATAATTAAAAGAGCATTCAACTTTTTCTATTTTAGCATCAGATCTATTTCTTTGAAACTAGTCGATTGTTATAATTTGCCCCAGCTATGCGGCAAGCTGTAACAGACATGAGGCAGGTTCTAATAACAGAAACAAAAATATTTTTATTTATTTTTTACTACTTTTATATAATTGAAATATACAAGGCATTTGGTAATTATTAGGGTATCCCAAAATTTTCTTTCTCATCAAGCTATGAACTAACTCATCTGGTTTTGCTTGCCAACATGAAGGTTTATCTATTAGTGGTCTATGTCATAGGTTTTAGTCTATCAGAGCTGTACACACTATACTTCACACAATGAAAGTTCCTTTTTTCGTTTGGTGGGATTGGAGAGGCGTAATTTTCTACAAGCTCCTTACACAAGGTTAAACAAAAAACTATAAAAAACTGTCATCAACTGGATCAATTGCAAGGCTTTCAAAGCAAAAAAACAAAACATAACAAAAACCTACTCCCAGAACTAATGAACCAGTGAGTTATAATTTTCCTTAATGATTATGCGAGACCATATATTAAATTATAATAAAACAGAAACTCTTACAGTTTGATTTGATGCTTTGCTGCATCCTGCATACTCTCCAGATCGCGTTCCATCTTATTATTTTTTCTTTCTGTCCTTAAAAAAATTCTTTTCGCGATAAGTGTTTTAAATTCATTATCAAAATAAAAGCGCATCTCGAGGAATAATTTCTTGTCTAAAACAGCACAATGTTTGAAAGAAAGCATAATGAGGTTTCCTGAGAGATGGAAGGTAATACAGCAAATGTGTTCTTACATGCCAAAAAAAACATCCGAAGACAGCCTGCAGCAGAACTGTACTGAACTTAACCAAATAGTGAATTTCTTTCTATAATATACATTTTGCATTCACATATTTAAAATTAAGCATTACGCCCGTTTTTCCTCATCAAAATTGGAATGCGTGGAGGTTCGAATGCTTGCTTGTAATGTCTTATATTTTAATCCAGAGAGTTTCTGGTTTGAAATCCAATATCACCAACGAAGCATAGTGTAAGAAGATTTGATGCATGCTAAATATATGGGGATTGAATGTCTACTTGATGTGTTGCTGAAGCTGGAAAGATAGTGCCAACTCAGGTCTTTATACTCTTCGTCTGACTGCTATTAAATAATAGTCCCATAATAGTTTCAAAATAGGATGCTAATGAAATATACAATATTATAATAATGAATATTTAATACGATGTTGTAATTGGTTGCTAATTTCGACAACCTGCTCACGACTTATAGTACTCCCCACTAGTCAAACGGAGAGTTGAGGAAGGAAAGATATAGTGAAGAGAGAGGGATAATCCTGAAGCGAAAAAGGAGAATGTAGCTCTGTTAGAGTATTGAAATTTCTTTTTATACTTTTCGTAAGTTTGTGTTTATTTTGTGCTCTGCCCCATATCAAAAAATAATTATAAATTTGGCACTAGATTTGGAAGTTATCATTGTCTCTACCACTCACATTAAAGAAATCCCACGCAAAGAAGGTTTTTTTTCACAGATATAATATCGTATTAATGTTGCTGTAAACATCTTCACAAGCTGCATTTAAACTATTTTTCTTCATTAAAAAAATCTTCACCCTTTTTTATGATATCAAAATTTTACTCTATGAAATGTTCCTAGAGAAACTCTTTTTTGATGGACGTAATTAATTCTTAGAATTATTTATAAGATTTTTCAATCATTAATTTATATTAAAATTAAAAGCAAATTAATTTTTCCTCATTTTATTAATGGAAATTTTTAGATATTACCCACATAAATAAAAAGTTAAATTTTCCGTACATTTTTTTTCAAAATTGCCATTTATAATAATATATACCTCATTTATAATAATTTTATCCTAAAGGAATAATTCTGTTACTTTGATAGATAACTGATGTATTAACGATTACTCATAGCAGATAAGCAAAATTTAGCAGTAATGTGTTTAATCCAAAGTTTTAATTTTTCACCCCTATCCGGTGGTAATAAGATTAAATGAATCATATTTTTAAATTCTCTGAAATTACATTGCATCTAATGAATTATTATTATTATTATTGTTTTCAAAAGTTTTATCAAAAAATTAATATTTTTATAAAATATGAGAATTTTACTTAATAATAAGAAAACTTTGCCCTCACTTCCAGCTGCAGCGGTTTGATGAGAACTAATTTCCTTGCCTGTAGAGCTGGATTCATAACTATGAAACCTATTTTTCCAAAAATGTAAGGAGAACTAAAATCGACAGCTTTCATTCTTCTAATGCTAATAGAGAGTGTCGCCACGGTGAATAGGGCTTCCTGTAAAAGGATATTTACAAATAAGTATTGCTAATAGAAATTTTGATTGTTTGAATAAACGACTAAGAAATGGTAAGCGTTATGGGTATTTTCAAAAACATACGCGTTTAAAATAACTAATAATCAATTAAGAAACGTTATAAATGGACTAGATTATTTGGTCAAGTCATTATTATTGGACAAGTCATATTACATTTCTAAGCTTCTTTTTTTGTTAAAATTGTTTCGTTTTTTGAATCAACACAATGAAAGAAATTAAGATTTAAAATTATATATATATTGCAAACTTTTATCAATATTATGTTATTCAGAGTAATTTTGCTCAAATTTTTTTGAGTTTTGTTGGAATATAAATATGTTTAAAAAATATGAGCACATTCTCTTCCTTTTTTTTATTTATATTTATAATATGCATAAAAATGCATCTTCATAACAAATTTACTTTTAGTTAAGAAAAATAATTGTTAATTGATAAGTTCAAAAAGTTATATTGGGAATGGTTTATTTTTCATAGAAATAAAAAAAAATTACTATTATCAAGTAGATAATGTCATTAAACATTATTTATCTAACATTAAAAAAAGCCTTTTTTTTACATTTTGTGTACATGAAGAAAATACATTTATTCTAATTCTTCTCCATTCGAATTTTTTAAAAATAAATAAATAAATAAAAATAAATGATAGAATGAGCATACACGTGGGAATGTTTCACTTGAACATTTTAGCATAATAAAGTATTTAAGCTATGCTTTCTTGAATCAATGTATATTTAGAATACAAGCTCAATAGAGTGAACTATCATATCTAGAGCTACATACATTAGTACTTAGTTATATCTTTGAAAATAAGGACCAATGTGAAAAGGTTTTTCTAAATTTTAATCAAATTTAAATAAATCTTTTTTCTTAATAACTTTAAAACATTTTACAATACAAAAAACATTTTTACACGATTTTAAAATTTAAAAATATTTAGCTTTTTTTTCATCATTTTGATTTCCATTAAATACTTTCTTTTGTCCCAGTAAATTTTCAAAAACAATTTTGAACACTATTTCTAACGATGCTTTTTTATTTACTAGTACAAACATTCAAACCATTTTTAATTTTTCTTAGAATCTTTCATTCGCTCTGCTTTTATTATAAAAATAAACTATAAACTTTTCTCTTACTATAAAAGTAAGAAAAAAGCATTTTTAAAAATAATAAATTGAAAACAAAATTTTCTTATTTGTTTTTATCAACTTGGTAATGTTACTTTGGCAGGTATTTTTTTCTGTAAATTGAGAGGTATAAAAATTCTTATGCACAGAATGCAATGACTGACTCATTCAAGTTAGAAGAGTCAAATCTAAAATATTATTATTTTAAGAAGTCTCGAGTCAAATGCTCAAAATTTAATTTGGCGTGCAATTATATCTATATCTCACACCCATAACTAATAATAAAATTAATATTTTTTTACTTTATTGTGAAGTTTTCTACGGTTTCATTTTTCCCTGGGAGATAGTTTACTTAAAGAAGAACATAAGGCAAAAAAATTATTTTTAACCCGAAGATAAACAGCAAGAACATACAAGCTGAAAGTAAATGAAAAAATGTGCACTAATCTTTAATTTTAAGGGGAAAAATTGATTATTTGTAAGCTATATTATATTATTTAAATAAAAAAGCTTTATGCGAAGTAGACGTTAATGAATTATTAAGCAGTTTTTAATAGGACTATTTTGAAATATTTTTCTTATTAAACACTAAATTTTGTATTTCCTTGTATATTTGGATTTTGTTTCATTATTATTTGTGTTATTGTTTTGTATCAATACATTATCTGAACAAAACTCAAGCTCATGAAAACTCAAAATCAAGTTACACTGAATAATTAACATGGAACCTCAATTGCATTAACTATATATTAATTGTTATATTTAGTTAACTGTTAACTTTTAGATATATGATGATTAATTTAGATATATAATGATATTTGTAACTTGGTACGATTTTTTGATTTCAAATGCATTATAGACATGATTTTTTGTATAAAGTATTAAAAAGATTATTAAGGAAATACAAGTGTTAATCTTTTTCCTCTAAATATAAGGGAGGGGTTTAAACAAATGCAAAAATTTTATTTATAAAATTTATGATTTGCATTTACATTAATAGAAAAGATAATCACTTTAATTGAGATAATTATTAAAATGATTGCTTGAATTCTTCCATCTTGGTGATATTTTGTATCAGACTCATCGGAGGCTCATAATTGAAATAAGTTTAGTACATAACTGAAATACTCGTGCTAAAAAGAGAATTCAAGGAAATTGAAATAAGCTCTCTGTTCTAGATAAATTATTTCTAAAAATAAAAATAATTAACTTTCAAAAAATTAAATTTTAATTAAATTTTTTAAATTTTTTTAAAATTATTTCTAAAAATAACTCAATGTTAAAAGATGTTCTAATAAATTTAAGTTAAGTATCTTTGAAGAAACAACATCACAAAACATTCCAATAATGTTTTGCGCATTCTATCCTTCTCAGACTTTGATAATCAGATTAAATACAATAAGTTTTCAGTTTTGATTCTTTATAAATTAAAATAGCATGTCATTGGGATATGATTTGGTGAAAAAATGGGAGAAAGATGATATTTTATTAAGAAATATTACCCCGATAGTAATGAGTTTTATGAAGCCAGTCCAAGTTCCATCAGGTAACTGGCGTCCATGCTCACCATCTGTATTATTGTTGAAGACGACACTGGATGAAATAAAACAAGAAAAAAAAACAAGTAGCATTAACTTTTTAAATATCCAATTCCTACTTAGATCAGCCAAGAAATATTTTGCTTCAGTTGTTTTTTATTAAATAATTATCAAAACAATTATTATCAAAAATTATTGATTTTCGCAAGAAATGTAATCGCATTCTTTACCTTTAAGTTAAAAATACGGAAATCCTTGCATTTTACTGATTGAACTACTGCCTGTGGCTTTCCATTTTCCGTACAAACTCCTACAACTCTATTTAAATTATTAAAACTTAATTAAACTTAATTAATGGAGGTATATTTTAAAAACTCTATTAACGTCAACTCTCATCCATTAAAATTTTTAAAAAAAATGTATTTGAACTTGAATGGACGATTAAAAAGTATTTTATTGATTGAAAATTTTAACAAGATATATAAATAAATAAATAAGAAAAGTATGATCTAATAGTAGGAATTAAAAAAAAACGTTGTGAACAGAATTAATCTCAATGTTTTTGTAGGAAAAAATAGCTTGTCGTGGTTACATAATTCAACTACCTTCTGTTTTGATACAACAGATGAAGTTACCATTTAAACACAGAATATTTTTGCTATGATGCCTCCTGGCGGTATTTCGCCATCTGAGCAAAATATTCCTAGTATTGCATTCCAATATAATCTTTGAATTTCCAATATAATCTTTACTAAAAACAGAATATGGTAATTTTTAGGCATGCAATTTGTAAAAATAGTTATAAAAATTATTCGTGTATCTTTATTCAAATACTGATAATAAATTACTGAATTTTCTCAGTTCCCATTTGTATTTTGTTTATTAATTTTTGATAACAAGTATGCACGCACGCACCACACACACACACACACACACACACACACACACACACACACACACACACACACACACACACACACACACG
>JAPMOQ010029355.1:3913242-3929234 GCA_026543055.1 Argiope trifasciata | reverse complement strand
CACACACACACACACACACACACACACACACACACACACAAACGCTTGCACAGTCACCCTTTGTATTCAATCAATATTTGGGGCTGAAGTTCAAAAAAATTTAACTGCCCTATCTTAATCTATTTTGTATTTGAAAATAAAAGATTTGAAAGTCTCAAAATTGACATATTCATCAGAGAACAGCGATAAGAAACGTAGATTTTTTCATACGGAAAAAATAAATCTGTCCTTTTTTTTTTTCAGTACTGTTATCTTTTGGCGATAACTGGAAGGCAGAAATGACGGAGAGTTTTCATTAAAGTGAGAGTCGACGAGTGACTTGCCTGTCGTTAGATAATATACCATTTTTTTTATTATCTGACCTTGGTTATTTTAAACATTCTGGACTTTGGACTTGGTGACTTTACATCTTTGCCGCCTTAAAGTTTTAAACAAAACTAGCTTACTTTTATTCCGAGAAATATGTTTGATAGCTGCCATTTACTACCCACTCATATGATATCAATGTCAGAATTATTTATATATCTGAGGATGTGACTAAAACTATCTTTCTTATCACCTTGTGTAAATTTTAGTAATACGTATATACAAAAAAATAAATTATATATAATGGTGGGAACGAGGTTTGATAAGTAAATATATCTTGAAAGAAATATAAATACTTATTGTAGTTTTAAATTACCGATATTTCTGTAAGTGATGTGTAAAATGATTTAAAACTCTTCAAATCTCTAAATGCATATGAGCTATGACTATTTTTTAAAGAAAAAAATCAATGTACTTAAAACCAGTGTAACACTTAAAACAGAAAAAGATTCAGCTACAGTATTGCAGCTGATGCATTTAAAATGGGACTTAGTGGTGTCACTTAAAATTTGAAACTAAAGAAATGCTAGCTCAGATGTAAAAGTCACTGCTATTAAATTTTGAGACGAGCCAACAAAAGTCTGTATAAATAAAACTCTAAAGCCCAAATGACTCAGAAATTAGAGTAAAAAAAAGTAAGAGTTTATCTTCGAATTTGTTGAAGTATTTTGTTCATCTTTGAATTTAGTTTAAATAAAGAGTTTATCTTTGAATTAATTGATGAGAAAAAACCCTGAATGGATTATTCCTTTACGGCTTCCCGATATTATTGTTCAGTTCAGTTTTTCAATAAAGTGTTGAAAAATCCACTACAAAAAAACCAATCAAAAGCAAAATAAATTATTAAAAAAAAGAAAACAGAATTTAAGGAATTGGCAACACTTTGTTCCCAAAACCTTTCATAAATATTTAAAAGTTTGTTTTACATTTTCTTTTTTTTCTTCCTTTTCATACTTATAGTTTGCCAACCATGTTTCCGCGATTGCTTCTGATAAACCTATAATTGCCCACAATCATTGCTTTTGTCCAATAAATTTCTACTTTCTACAATATTTGGCTTGTGCTTAGATTTATGTATGTGTTTCGTAAAATGTTCTTTAACTAAACATAAAATCTTTTACAAAAGTGCTTGCTGTCAGATTTACATATAACCCGATGTCATTAACTTATATTTTGCTGTATTAAAATCATTTTAAATATTTTTATGATATTTTTTCAGCTTTAATTGCTGAGATTAATCTGATATGGATTGCAAATTTCGAATTAGTGTTTTAAAATAAGGTGCATGATTAAATTATAAATATTTTAGACAAATGAATGCTTTGTTAAAATTAATTCAAACCAATAGTTTTATGCTCAATTTTAATGTTCAAATTCTACTGAAGTAAGACATTATAAATACAAATTTAAAAAAAAGGATAATTAATCGAATTTATAACATATGAGGAATTTTTTTTCCAAACTCTATTGGGTCATAAATAGACAAAGAATTGTTAACAAACTAAATTTCCAAACATTTTAAAATATTCCAAAATTCCAATTAAAATAAATTAACAAGATAATTCCAGGATAATTTTCTTGGAAATTGTAATTTTTGTCATGTCAGTGGATCAGGTTTTAGGCCCTTTCATTAAAAAAACTATCAGATAATGATGTGAGATTTGCCTCAATGGTCCTTTGAAGCATCTCATTAGTCTAGAAATACTATCATTAATTCTTCACTTCAGGAAAGAGATGAAAACCACTCGGTTCTATGTCACATCCTCAATGGAGGGGTGAGAGGAAACAAATTTGGTGCAACAAAACATCTGACTCAAGAAGTTGAAGTTGAAGTAATTTCTTTGCTAGAATTACTTTGTAGCCAAGAAAACAAATCTACCTGTGACTTCTTGAAGTTTAGCTTTTCTTTTTTCTTTTCTGATAATTTTCTTCTTGAAGTTTAGCTTTTCTTTTTTATTTTCTGATAATTTTCTTTTTGTACACTCGGAGGGATATTTCCTTGGCTTGGGCATGGTAATATCTAACAGTATTAATCAGTTTATAGAATGAATGATCAAATTAATTGTAAATCTACTTACCTTATATTAACAAGATTTTTCATACTTGCACAAGACTGTAATATATGCTAGGGACTTCGTATATATTGAAATCCGCGGATCTTCCTTAATTTTTTTTAAATTCTTGTCATGGCAGGTGAAGAAGTAATGCAATGTGCATTTCTAGGAGTTGATCCTTTAATTTATTTTCATTTTACTTTCTGTTTGAGCAACTTAATATAAACAAACATACATAGATGCACGCATAAAAAATATCACATTACATGCTGAAAAAAGTATATAGCTGATGATTTAATTGATTTGTACCCAGCATCTGTACCCAGAAGTCACACCGCTCTGTCTTACCATATCTGAACGGGATTTCTTTATTCATCAATCACCCCTCCCCACTTTTTACACGTATCATTACGATCATTGCCTAATAACGGCATCAATCGACGCTCAGCCTGCCACGTGGAATCAAACTTGTATACTTTAAGTAGGTGTAAAAGCTATTATTGTTTAGAACACTATTTAAATTCTTAATCACGGTGCCCCTCCTCTCATTTGCGGATCCCAGATGCAGAGCACCCCTCAGATGGCCAGCCCTGCCACCACAGAATAGTAAAGGTCATGCAATAGGGAATTTCAAGGGGCAGTAGTGAGCTCTCTAGGTGAATTAATGATACATGAAATTGAATATGCTTGTCATTGATTTCTACAAACATTAACTTTTCGTTGTACAGAAGGAGAGTTATTATAGTATTTTTAACCACTTTTTGAGACTTAACTATATGGTGTTTCACACAAGTAGAGGACTATATCGATAGAAAAAATATGGCGTATATATAATATTATCTTTAATATTATAGATTATTTATTATATCTGCTGTCATATTATAGAACTGACATTTAAAATGTATGATTCTTACTTACTTGAAATTAAGCCTGGCCTTTAGAGTTTTTAAAAGATGATATTCAATACCATCGTATCCATCTTTTGCTTTAGCATAGAAAGGAAACTCCTGAAAAAAAAAAAGCAAACGTTAAGGCGGAGGAGGATAGAAAAACGTTTTAACTTTTTTATTTCTCCTAAATTATTAAACTTTTTTAGCACTTATCGCTTTCAGATTATTATACTTCAACTACAGATTATTATGCTTTTTTTATTAACGATTAAAATGATTATTATGCGCCATTTTAACTTATTTTTGGATTGTTAAGAAATTATTATTTTGGTAATAACGGATATTTCTTTTTTAGGTAAATTTGTTGTTTAGGTGCTCCTTAGAGAAATAAACAAATTTGCTACACATTTGAAAATCAGTTCTTCCTGTGTTAATTTAGAAGAGAATAGAATTCAATGAATATAGTACTTTCAATTTATCTGCGTTCTAAATATCCTTCTTTTCTGATCACTTTAACTTTGGATTCTTTTTAGGTTCACCTTATAATTTGCGAGTGTTCTCATTTTCCCTCTATGATTTCAATACATGCTAAAAACAAAATAGTCTTTACAGCGAAATTTCATTCTAAGATTATATAGGTTCAAAATAATTTCTCATAGCCTTTATTTTTCCTCCTCGGACGGTGTCTTCCATAATTAATTGTTTTTCTCAAAAAAGTCTCAAAAATGGATAAAAATTAAACTTTTTTCATAACAGAAGGAAGAAAAAAAGATATTTAAAGAACTTCCCATATACTCCTTAGATTAAAAATATTTTACAAATTACTTGAAAATATGCTCATTTAATAGTTTCAATATAAATATGCGATTTATAGATGTTATGGAATTAAAAAAAATATCTCCCTCCAACATTGTTAATTGGTCAGTTTCCATACATTTCAGTTCCATGTATATTACAGCAATATCTACTAAATTCATTCTTGAAAACTTCATATTTTTTTACTTTTCAAATTTTATGCGTCGTTTTCAATCCATCATCAATTTTTCTTCAATGAAAATTGCTGAAATTTAAAAATTATATCTAGACTTTCGAGCATTTAAAACGAAACTTCGAACGTAGTAAATGCAAAATACTCACATTTACAGTCGCGGTTTTAAATGTCCTGTTTCCAAAATCGTCAATTTTCCTGTCTGGTTGTCTCCATTTTGTATAACCGTTTAGAATATTCCACTCTCCGAGATATTGAGTGACGAGGCAGTTACCTAAGCCTGTCAAAGTAGGTCCGTACAGTGACCATGTTTCGTTTTCCTAACAAAATAGTTTAAAAGTATTATTAAGCAAAACATTAAACAAAATTGTTTCTTAGAAAATAAATAAAACAAGCCAATCTTTATTGAGAATAAATTGAGATTTTGTAAAAGAAACTAAATTATCTACATATCAAACTAGTTCATATAATTGTAAAAGAAAAAAAAAACACGAAAAGTTTTGATTTGATTACAATAATTACTTGCACAAGGTTATTTCAGTAAAAACATAAGATTATTTTCATTACTATTTTTTTGTACATTTTTTTCTCAGTTTTCAAATTATACAGAAAAGGAATCGTAATCTAGAAGAAAAATGCTGTTATTTAGATATTTATGAACTTTCATGTAAAAGACTACTCCGATGTCTAAATATCTGTCTGTATATACGATAAATTACAAGTTAAAGGAGGAACAAGATGAATTAATGATAAGTGGAAAAATATAAGTTTTTAAACCAAAAAAAAAAAAAAAACTACAGGTTTATACTAAATATAATGCAAATTCCATCTTCAGTGATTATTTTTTTATATGTTATGAAACAATATAAGCAAATGCCATATAATTAATATATATAGTACAGTATTACTTATAGTTTTAATAATAACCCCGTCAAACGAAATTACATCTTTTGTAACTTAGTTTCAACAATTCAAACTAGTTTATGTATGTGTATAAAACAAAATTATTTATAAAACAAATACAAATTAAATATGGAATCATGCATTTCACGTTTTATTTATATTTTAATGTTTGATTGATTGTAACAAAAATTAACGAGGTGAAGTCTACAATTTTTATTATTTTATATTATGCTGATTATATAAAATTATATTATCAGAATATTATAAATATAATTATCATTATATTTCCACCTCAAAGGTGTAATTGGAAGTTATTTCTATTACTTTCTTTCAGTTTTTTTAAAAAAAATTCTATATGGCTGTGCACTTTTTTTTATTTTAATGGATTATTTATTTTAACAAGATTTTAATGATTTTTTTAGTTTTAGTGTTCGTGAACATTATGTAAAGAGATGATCCTACAGTAAGGAAAATTGCACCATAGAGAGCGGGTTGAGTAAAATTGGATACCGATTGGGTAAAATAATTATTAAATCAGAAGAAAAAAGGAGCAGCATTTTACTCTGGTCGAGGAATTATTTATTTAAAAAAATAACACTTGGGGCTTAGAGGCATTTATAATTAAAGAGTTCACTTGTAAATTGTCCGTAAGTTTAAAAATCCTCTGACCGATGATTCCAAATTTCAACATATCAAGTGCTCGGCTCTTTTCAGCTTTCGTTAGAAGATTCTTCTACACATTCTTTCTGTAAAATTCATCAACGTTGTCTTTCCCACAAAAAGCTCACGATTTTTCAAACTTTTATAATCATGATGCTAAATTTTGAACTGCACCACATTGTTTCTTTAACTAACTTTAGGTAAATTTTCATACGGATTAAGAATTGCAATATCGTCTTTAACTCTTAAATCATTTCCTTTTTTCTTATCATTTTTGACTTTATAATTCAATCGCAGACAATAACGATTTATGTCTGTCTAGAAAATTTCAGACCAAATTTCGCTGCGTAACTATATATTTAAATCAATCTAGATCCAGATTAAAGAAGCCAGACAAAAGAGGTATGTGTGATAATTACGTCCAAATGTTTCGTTATAAATGGTGCAAGTAATTCTGCAAACAGCAATCATTAACTTTGGTTGAAAAAGGAACGGTTAAGGAATTTTGACTTCAAAACTGATAGCAAAAGATGAAGTAATACTCATTATAAACAATATTTTTAATAGTTAATATTGGATTTCAAAGCCGATAACATAAAATTAAGTTGTGATCCTTGTTTTTTCCAAAAGGCACTTGTCATCGACAAACCCGTCGATCGCTCTCAGAGACTTTAAGTCTAAAGGCATTATCACACGGTGAAATTTCGTCAACATTTTTCCGTTTCTACCTTCAAAAACCGGTCAAGCAAGTTTCATAATCGACAACTTTTTCTAACCAGCTCGAAAATGTCTTCGGAAATATTGTCCGCAAACGAAATTCAACCAATCATGTGAAACTTTGAAGTGACTTCACACAAGTGACGTCACTTTCATTTTCGTTTGCTGAGGGAAAGTGCCAAAGATATTTTGCCGTGTGATAAGGCCTTAAATGAGCGTCTCTTGTTTTTCAGCAGCCCCAACTAGGGCCAAGAGTATGACTTAGCTACTTCATACTTCACATTCGTTTTTACAGCCCCTTTCTACAGGCTGGAACATTCACTCAACTCACAGATAGAACACATAATAACAACCATGCCCAAACCGGGACTCGAAACCGTGTGCCCACAGCACTAGGAAGACACGCTACCCCTAAACCACGACACCGGCAGTTGCGATCCTAATAAACGAGTATTTTTACATATGTGTGAATACATCGGTTCGGGACCAAAAGTTTTTGATGTATTTGATTCAATTCAATCATTCAAATCAATATATTTGAAATAACATATAATTTCAATATATTTAATTTCATTACAATATAATTTATGTAATTTCAATATATTCAATACAATTTCAATACATTTTATCTAATTAATATACATCGATATATTTGATTCAATTCAATATATTTTCATTCAATGTTTGATTTAAAATTGTAGTTTTAAGTGAAATAGTCTGCATCTCTTCTGTCGTTTGTGTGAATACGATGATTTAATGTAATTAATTTGTACAATCATTGTATTCAAACAGATGAGAGGAGAAACGTAATTACAAGATGCTTTATTTTTAGACTCCAACAAAGAACAAAGACTCATAAAAATAACAAGAATGAATTTTCGTCTACCACAATTCTTTCTTTATAAATTCTTCTTATATAAAAAAGAAGAAAAAAATTAATTGAAACTCATTATACATATTATATAACTTTCAAAGATTGATAAAAATCGCATGGACAACTGCTGGATACAGTAAGTTTTGAACAAATGTACTATGAAGCTCACATTGGACAGTAGAATGAATTAGACACAAAGGATGTTTGGAGAAGTAACAAAGAGGTATTGTTTTTTAAAATATCTAATGTCCTTTAACAGCATAATAATCCATTGTATAGAAAATCACATTTCTCGCTATTCTTTATAAAGGCATATTTGACAGCCGAAATCGAAGGAAAATAATTTAACAGCATTTCTGTTGCTAGCATGAGAGTTAATCACTATCATACTACTTGTGATAGCCATGTGTAAATGGTTACTGGTGTTATCATAGAGTCTTATAGTCACATATATTTGCCCAGGTACCATATGCCTGATTGTTACATTTTATGAAAGCATCTGGTTTTAAAATCTTCTCTCTTAAAACTTTTATACATTCTCTATTAAATTTTGATTTGGAGAAATTTTTATGTCTAATTGTAATTGGAGGGAGGAGGGGGAGTAAATATAAATAATACAAAAAAAAATGGCGTTGTCCAGAAATAGGGTCTCGTCCCGGGATCGAGCACTGGTTCGGAAAGGGTTGCTCCTTCTGTATTCTATTTGTGAGGTGTGAGAATGTGCCCTGGTGTAAAAAAGAGGTTGTGAAAGCTAATGTGAGGCAGGAAGTAGCTGAGTCGTACTCTTGGCCCCAGTTGGAGCTACTGAAAAAACAAGAAGCGCTCTCTCAGCTTAAATCGCTGGCAGATAGTTGTCAGGGCTTATAAAGTGCGATAAGTCACAACAACATTCAAGAAATTAAAAAATATGTTTAATATTTTAACACTCAGCGAAATTCAGACTAATAAATGTATAAAGATTTTAAAGTAAACTTTAATAATATTTTTTAAATAAAAAAATATTTTCAGGCTAACTATTATAATATGAATTAATAAATTTCATATTTTCTTTTCAATTAATTAAATTTAGTTGTTTAAGTAATTGTTGCGAAATCTTTATCTAAAATTTTATGATATTTTTGGTTAAAATTTGAAAAATCTACACTGTAGTTTAGTTTTCTGTAGAGTACAAGAAATGAATGAATTTTTCAATTTTATTTAGAGAAATTTAGAAATGAAACACTTCATTATTTAAAAACTTTATTTCAAACTTCATGATATTTATGAGTAAAATTTGGAAAAATAAATCCACACTGTAATTTAGATTTCTATAAATTACAAGAAATTCTCGAATTTTTTATTTTATTCAGTGAAATTTCCAATTGAAGGAAGAACAAATCGTCTCAAGACCAGATGTAAGAACTGGCACATTCCCAGCTTTTTTCAAATGGGTCTTTTTTTCCTACTAAACCTATTTTAAATGACGATGATCTGATCTGTGTAATCTCAAAAACTATGTTTAAATAGAAATCATTAACCTGCTTTTAAAAAAAGTCATCCTTTTAGCGAAATTAGTTGAGTAAATTAAATGTAAACGCATTATTTTAAAAAGCTAAGCATAAAACTTCTCGGTGGGGGGGGAAGTCCTTGAAGACAAATAAAATAAACAAATGTAAATTAGTTAGTTGAAAAACGTCTCATGTAGGTGTAGGAATGAACTGGGTCAAACTCTCTATCGTTATTTCGTAAAAAACATAAGAATGGCCACAATTCACTTTGCAAACGATATTTATTGCTTCAGAACTAAATCGGATTATAGAACATTTGAATTCTATGTGACAAAACGACTAGTCATTAAGTAAGAGATATGTTCTTTGTTCCCGAAAGAATTTTCAAAAGATTAATACATTTTATGTGATCAGCATTTGTATTATTTTTTAGATTGAAAAAAACTGTTATAGAAATTTATCGGAATTGATTAAGGCAGTAAAGAAGTTTTATATATTTTATTTTAAAATGCTAAAATGTAAGTTTGTATTTTATGCAAAAAAAATGCCTGAATTTATATGAATATTTATATCATGAAATTTATGTAAGTTATTCCAGGATCTCTTACATTTGACCCCTGGATACTACTTATTTTTTTATGTTTATTTTTGTTGAGCTCGAAGTGGGAAAGGGAAGGAAAAAGGAGAAAAGCTGCATTCTTCTTATATCAGTTAATTTTGTGTTTCTGATGATTTAATAATTTTTGACTAAATTGCTGTTAAATTTTCTTTAATACAGTTATTTTCATAATGGAATTCAGTCTCCCATCTTCCTACTTTAATGATTATATTTCTATAAATTTCCATTAAAAAAGAATTAATAAAAAATTACTTTAATTTTATTTATGTTTATCACATAGACATAACAATCAAAATTTTTAGATGATTGATTGAACGAGGTAGGATCCTTTAGCTTCAAAAGTTGCTATTTCTTTAGAACAAATCCGATTACATTGAATTTACTTATTGAGTCATGCTGCCATCTACCGGTTATTGTTTAAATGAAATTTTTCTATCATTTCACTTACTGTCAGATCCACAATATCTTGCTTTTTCATTACTCAATATTCACTTAATTAAAAGCAAAAATTCTATATTTAAATAAATATTTGTAAATAAAACTGAAAAATAAACCAAAAGTTAAATTATCATTTATGAAATAGATTGTTAATGACTATATGTCTTAAACCTTCAAAAAATTAAAGTAATATATTTAACATTATTCATGGAATATCAATGCACTTGTAAGATAAATAATTTTCCAAAAATATCTTTAGAATTTTGGTTATAAAATGTGATTTTTTAATGAACATTTAATTTCAGTGAGGTTTCGAATTGAAAGAAATAACTTTTAAGTCCCTCAAAATATTCAAAAATTATTACTTTAAATTATTTAAAAAATTGAAGCATGATTTTTTTTTACAAAAAATCATTTACAGTTTTTGAGGAATAATAAAAAAAACTAAATGCAAACAAATAAAAAATAGTTAAAATATCTTTAATATTTCTTTGTTGAAAATTGCAACCTTTAATATGCAATCCTTCCTTATCATACATAGAAACTTAAGGGAACTTACCAAATGTTAAAAAAAAAAAAAAAAAAAAAAAAAAAAAAAAAAATCAGCTATTCTTTAGGTGTAAGGTCCCGACTTTGGAACCGTAGGGTTTCAGGTTGGAGAACCTATTCCACCGAAGATCCGTTTGTGCAACTAGTCTGGTGCATGCTAAATCTATCTGGTCCAAACGGTCTCCCTCTGATATGGTATGGTCTAGAAAGGGGGGTGCTATCTCATCATCTGACCGCGGTCTTAAAATTACCTTATGCACCCTTAAAGCGGGACGTTACTATAACTAAATTTACTTAATGCAAAATTAAAGACGATGAAACCTTCTTTAAGATCCAACAAATTGTTATAAGCAATCCGAATGGTCGCAAAGCTGGAAACCATACTGAAAATAATTAAAATTTTGCACAATAACGATGAAAACAAAAGAGTTACATAATTTAGAAGGGATAATGATATGTTCATTTCACAGCCATTTGGGGCTTCCATTTTCTAGAGCGTATGGAACATTTTTGCAGATCACTGAAGAAAATTAGAAAGAAATAAAGCTCACTAGCATAATACATTTCCTTAATAACTATAAAAGAACCCTAAATTCACGATAGGCAACAAGAACGGCATTCAGGATCAGGGCAAAACACCTCAGGATGGCAAGCAAATGCAGATTTCCTCATTTGCAGGGAAGGAAATTATTGGAAAAATTTTATTTGACCCGCTCCGATAGCATCTTTTTAGTTTTTTTTTCCCATCCCAGTAGAGCTCGTTTCTGGTAAATGTTGGATTAACGTTAAAATCAAGGCTGATGTAATGAAATAATGCAATTCATAGACAGTATAATGTCTTGACCCTGACTGATCAAACAAGAAAGTAGAATTTCAGACAATTCGTTTATTTACAGCCATATATGTACATAAGAACAACTTGTTCTAATCTATGTTAAAATATTTGATATTTATCTCATTTGGAAGTTGATGATATTTACAAAATAGTTGATAGTTGAAAGTTTATCGTGAAAAGTGTTCTCCATCAATTCAGAGAAATAGCAC
This sequence comes from Argiope trifasciata, assembly GCA_026543055.1. NCBI lineage: Eukaryota > Metazoa > Arthropoda > Arachnida > Araneae > Araneidae > Argiope > Argiope trifasciata. The sequence continues at coordinate 3,917,645 of JAPMOQ010029355.1, read as the reverse complement.
CACAAGAAACTAACAAGTTGTTAGTTAACTCCGGGGTTAGCTTTAGGAATCCATAGAACTTCAATTAGTGGAGCGTAATCAATAGTAAATAACCAAAGAAGTTTTTCTCCCCTCTCTTTAAAAAAATGCCCTACATTTTTATTTCTGTCCAATCTCCACCTCTCATTTCACATTGGGGCACTTGAGCTCTCTATTGCCCAATTATTGTTCAGCAAAATGACCTCCTTCAATGGTCGCCAGTCGATCGTAGGAATCCATTAATGATGCGTCCTCTTAACTGACTATTGTGGAACGCGTGTTAATTACATTCCCTTCACAATAGGGAAAATTTAGCAGCCAAATGGTTTGATACTCCTTCCCTTTGAAGGTGCAATAAATTTCTCTTAAAAGATGGAAGCTCATGTGTAGTTCTTCAGATGGGCAACATTAATGATCAAATGCAATGACCACTCAGGGAAAGAAGATTGCATGCTTCTGGCAGATTCGAATATAATTTGACACTATAACTACAAAACGAAAAGAACTAGATGAATAAAAATTGATTTATCTGGAACATATTCAATTAATGGTTGACTGTCGGTTGGTCTGCACTTTCAGTAATATGTAAACAAGATATTTAAAGAAACGCAATGATTTAAATATATCAAATATGTAACAGAATATTTTGACTACAAATGCAATTTTGAATCAAATGTTTGTTTCTTTCTGTTGGAAAAAAACGTATTAAAACCAAATTGTATATTCAGATACTATTAATCGTATGCCAGGAATTAATCGGCTAGAAAACTCGACAAAACTGGTGCAGTAAAAATGCTAAATTCATGCCAAAAAAATTATTTTATGTAAAGAGTTCTCTTGTAATAAGTCTGCGAGATAGTTTTTGGGAGACCATTACACTGCTTTAAAACTATAATCTATTAAAATTTATAAATCTAAAGTTAGTTTTTTAAGGTATCTGTTAAAAATACTGGTTATCGACATTGGCGATTTTTTTATTGATATTTCTTGCAGTTCAGAATTTCCTGTTTCCAAAACAGTTTATCTTTTCTAGGAAAAGAAAGACCCGTACTTTCCTCCAGGGGAAGGATTTTAAGCAAAACATATTTTTCAACTAAAATTTGTCATCAATTTTCTCCAAACATTAATTTTCATAAAAATTCTCCACCATGATATCTCAGACACTAACAGAGGTATGTACATAAAAATTTCAGCCTGTGTTTGTATTGACATAGACAATGAAAAGAACCAAAAGTTTTATTGTTGGTGAAATGCTTTTTCGTTTATAGATGTTTTTAGAAAAAATAAGTTGTGAATTTAAGGAAAAAAGGCACACATACGTATATTTTTAACCATAACTTCGTTGCATCTCAAAATTTTTCGTAAATTTTGGTTCATTTCATTCATCATTGTATTCTATAATTTGTGTACAAAGAAAAATAGGATTGCTGCATTTCTATTTTGTGTAGAGTGTTAACCGTTTTAGCTAAATTTCATTAAAATTTACTACAGATTTTTCTATATCTCAAAATATATTATAATTTCAAATAATTTTGTTGCGTTTAGAGTATTTGGTATTATAAATGACAATACATCTAAAAACAATTATTTTAAATAATTTAAAAAAATAAAAAAAATTTCCTTCAAGCGTAGTCGGATACTTTAATATGGTAAGATTTAAGAAATGAATGATGCTATTAAACAACATATTTTAATTTATGAGCAATCTAAGGAAATGACGCTAGAAGACAGCAATAACAACAAAAAGATATTACATGGTATCTATCATCCATAGAAAAAACGTTACATTACTTGTTTCTCCTGCACGAATATGCTCTTCCAGCAGACGGCCGAGGTGTTGAATCGCTGCAGGGGCTTCATATCTATTCCATTCACACCGAAGAAAATCCACCGGTAGAAGCAGGGAAGAGGGAGCTTCTCCTTCACTTTGTGTGCCTGGGGCGGAAAGCAGAAGGACACATTACTTTCCTTTCAGATACCGACTGATATATCCAGATTTCGATTTTGAAGGAGATCCCTCTTTTAGATTTTATCATAAGGAAAGAATATTTATCTATATCGTCTCAGTTCAATGTGGAAACACAAGTACACTGTTAACCCTTCAATGGGGAGGTGAAATTTTACGATTTAACTGCGGAGGTGATCTATGAGAAAAAGTAAACGAATGTGTAAAAGAAGTGTAAAGTTGGTGTAAAAAAATGTGATATACGAGACCGCATTTCTTTTACACTAAAATTAAATTTTTTAATGATTGTATTAGTATGAAAAACTGCCAATATATTTTGCAGATACTTTTCTTGATATATAGATATGTTTAAGAAATTTTTCAAAATATATTATCGTTGAAAAAAGGGCATGCATTGGGACATACATTTTCTTCTAAAATTACATGTTACAATAAAATATATTCTTGGAAAAATATATTACTTTATAATTTTTGAATCATGTTTATTTTTTTCAGCATATAAAGGTATATAGAAAACTATTTTCTGTAAAATTTAACAATTATATGAAACAAAATGATAATGGGTAAAATTGGCCCCTTTTTGATCGGTTTGTGTGACTTTCATAGCACGGTTTTCTAGGGCATTTTAATCATGCAAGTTAGAAATAGTATAAAAATCACCCTAGAAATTATGTACATATTTCTTTTGTTATTATAATATATATTATAAAGTTTTCAAAATAAATTATCTCTTGAAAAATTAATTATGTTTGAACATACATATCATAATCACTTGAATGCAAAGTTTCATCGAAAAACTCTTCTTACAATTATCCTTATTACTGAAACCACTTTCTGCTTCACTTAAAAGTGTCTGGTGCACTGCTTCATTATAGTATCAGTAAATTTTATGATATTTCGAGGCCTAATCGTTAGCTCCATCTGCTAAGTTTTGTTTTTCACCGGCACACTAATAGGGAAGTGCGGTCTTAGATATAGCGCTTAAATAAATAACTAAATTATTTGAAAAAGCATCCGCTGAAATAGGTTAAAAACTGCAAGTGTATTGGAGGTCCCGAAACTGGAAGCTACAGGGTTGATTCATTCAATTGAGCTAAAAATAAAATAAGGGAGATCGAAAGTTCATGGCTAGCCGTCTCTCAGACAAAAGTTCCCAGTTAAGAGTTAATATTAAATGATCTTTAATTGTAAGTACACAGGACAAGAAGCCTAAATTAAGTGGATGCTCCATTCACTGCTTTTTTTAAAAATCCAAGTAAGGCATAATTCTTCTTCTATTTTTAGAAATTGTTTATATCAATTTCTAAAAATAGAAGAATATTATTATATCAATTATTTATATCAATTATCATTATTTATATCAATTTCAATATAGAAGTTTATCTTTGATTGCTCAGTTTATGTAAAAATGTGCAAACTATCTATTTTTTGCCCTTTGGTTCTACTGCATTAAAAATATTCCATTGATTAATGAATAAAGATATTCTGATTATAAAATGTTTCGCAATTATCTTTTACCAAAGGCATAAGGCACTGAAGTACATTTTGTAAAGGGAATGCTTGAAGGTTTCAGAGATACCACCGCTGCAAGTTGGGCTGTCTTCTTTTCATATAAAAGGTTAAAATTTTAGGAATTAATTTTAAATTAAGAAATTAATGAACTTTACATTATTTCATTTTCAGACAGTAGAGACGATATAAGGATTATCTGTCCGCATATTAGTACTTAATTATTAATATTTCATACGTGCTTTTATACTTACATCTCTCACTTGCTAAGAAAATCTCGTAAAATTATTCAGCTCACGTTCGTGAGATTAAGTAGGATTAGAAAGTTCCATGGAATAATTCTTAATAAAAATTATCGTTTCGTAAATTATCACGAAGTGCGCGATGTGTTAAATGCGATAGGTAATTAACAAGACGAATTGAGATGGGAAATATTTTCTGAGGATTCTGCATTGCTACTTAATTATTTGAGAGCAAAATGCGGTTAAATTAAAAATTATAAGCGTAGTCACTTAAAAATGAGAGCAATTATATGCCGTGTCTCCGAGGCTTTTTATTATGATTCCCATATTTTAAAGATAATTTAGGAGAGAGTGTGATAGTAGAATTATTTGACTAATTTTAATTTTAGAGCATATAAAATCTGTATGAAAGTATACACTTGACTGTGCAATTTTTGTCATCACATATATTAATTGCTAGAGGTTTTTGGCAACTGTCATGTTTGAAAGGAATATTGATTGCGTAATTTTAATAAGATTTTTTATGTGATATTGTATAATTTTAATGATTGTGTAATTTTAATAAGATATTTTTATGTGATATTGTGTAATTTTAATGAATATTTAATTTTAATTTATATAATTTCAATAAGATATTTTTATGTGATATTATGTAATTTTAATATTAT
>JAPMOQ010029355.1:3872295-3913232 GCA_026543055.1 Argiope trifasciata | reverse complement strand
GTAATTTTAATATATATGATTTCAATAAGATATTTTTATGTGATATTGTGTAATTTTAATGATTGTGTAATTTTAATATTTATAATTTCAATAAGATTTTATTATGTTTTAATAAGATATTCACAACTCCTTTGACCAAATATATTCAGACAATGAATTGGAATATTCGTTAAAGTCGTATTATTTTAATAGTTGTATGCCGATTCTTTTCAATGTGGATATGAATCTTTCTTATAGAATTAAGTATTTGGTCATCATAATGGTTTCATAAGTAACTGTCTGATTCATATTTCTAAATTAAAGTTTTTCTTTTTTATTGCTGATGTAAATTATGTAGATGATAAAACAAAAAGCATTTTTTTCCTTAACTTTAAATAATAGAGAAAAAATCACTTGATTAAATTTGATCAAACAAAGGAAACTATTATTATTCCCTCTCCAAAATGAAATCTATTATTATGCAAAAAATTACCAAAATTCTGGAAGAATAGTCATTTTTATCACACAATTAAACTGGTGTAATAAAAAATACATTTTTTAATAAACTCTTAAAATAGTATTCAAATCAATTTTGTATAATGACATTTATGAAATGTGATGTGAAAAATTACAAGATATTAATTAATTTAGTTAAAATTTTAATTGTAATTAAAAAATAGTTCAGAAATCCGCATTTCCTCTTTTCAAAGAATTTTTCGGTGCCACGGGGGTCTGATGGCAAGGTTGTGACCTCAAAACCAGATAATTTCATATTCGAGACCCGATTTTAATGATGAACCAATGAGTGCTTACTAAATCCGTCAGGGCCATACCCTCGCTCTATGGTGTCACCGCAGCAGTAGAAGGGCCCCCTGATGTACTATGTCAGCTTGAAGAGAGGGGTGCCGGCTTAGGAGTCATCCTTTCATCTGATTACGGTTCGAAATTATCAGTCCTTCCTTAAATAGCCCTAATGTTGCTTTAAAATGTGACGTTTATGCTACTAAGTTAAACAAAGCAAAGAATTTTGCACCAAATTTTGAACTCCAAGACAAATGATCCAACTTGTAGCTAAAAATGGTTTTAGGTACATTGCAACCGTAAGCCGAGTATATTGTGAAGTCCATATTTCAAAAAGATGGTCAATATAACTTCATATTTTAGCCTAATTTTAAATGGCTAATGATTTATTTTAAGTTAATATTATTTATTTTACTTATTATATTATTACGAACCTGTAATTTGGTTTTCCCATGCTAATAATGCCATCTTAAGGACGATTGATTTACAATCATCTGTTTTGAAAGATGTCCGGGTGTCAAATCTCAGTGCTTGGCGACAAAATGGATAATATCCGAAACATCAAGAATTTCCCCTATCCACCCATTAGGAACGGAGATACTACCAGAATGTTCAAGATTGGTCCAGAAATATCTAGATCCGCATCCAGGGAACTATAAAAGACCGGCAGTTGGAAATTGGAGTGGTGGTGGTAGATCGATAGACCTGAACTGAGAGGTCTTGGATTGGTTATGGATAGGAGTTCTAAATGGAGGAGTCACCGAGAGAATACCAAAGCTACGAAGGAGTACTGAATTGCTGTGTGCTGCATTCTGTTGAGTCGTGTATCGTAATCCCTTTTGCCGCCGTCTTGAAAGGGATAGTCTTGAACCTAGAAGTAGTCGCAAATTGAAGTAGTGAGTCGGCAGCGAAAGCGAAAAGACACAGGGGAGTAGTTTCAGCCGTTTGGAGAGACCCATGTGAGCGTAGACAGAATCCCTCAGAGATTCCCTCTTTTGCTAAATCCTGTCTGGCAACTTTGTGTGCTGTGGGCGTTGTCGTTTCAGAATTTCTGCATGTGGACAGCTGTTACAATTTTGGGCTACCGTCTGCTCTTCTGTGTGTGTGCTCTGCTGTATATAGTTGTCTTCTTTACATATTTGCCATTTGTAAATATCTGTCATGTCTTCTTCCTTAAATGAACGTCGTCTTTGTGTTTTAATCTTCAACAAAATGCACCCTACTATACAATCGAACGAACTCGATGGATAAGTAGAAAAATCCGTAACAATATATTAATTTTTTCTTACTTATTGTCGCGAATTAAAGTAGTGAGTCAGCAGCGAAAGCGATAAGACTCAGAGGAGTAGTTTCAGCCGTTTTCTCCAAACGGCTGAAACTGCTTGCTTGGTATCTGCATTTGTATACAGTATTATTGAAACAGATATTTCGTTTTGAAAATATTCTAATAACTAAATCAACTTAATGAAACACATTATTATAAATATCGTATTAAATTGTAAATATTGTAAGTTGTATTAAATATAACAACATATTATTGTAAAATAACCCGAGCCGTTTCTATTCTTTCAATGCCTTAATATTGCCTAAATACTCTTCTAAATATAAAAGATAATATTTTAACATTATCTTTAGAAGAATATATTGTTTTCACCAAAATAGCTATTTGAATTGGTAAAGTTTTTTAATTAACATTCTTACGATCCTTCTGAACCTTGAGGCACTAACGTCTGCCGAGTTAGTTCATAACTACTTGTGGAACATCCCTTCTGCTAAGGTATTTTTAAGCTTTAGATTTTAATTTAATAATAGGATTTTTGAGTCATCATGCTCATAAAGAAAGACACAGATTTCATTCAAAAATAGGATTTTTTGTTCAAGTTATGGTGTTCTAAAACATGCAGTCATTAAAATACATTTAGAGTTTTTCGAAGATTACAGTATTTTTCTTTCTATGATGTAAATGATGATTCATGTTAGGGAAAGGATAAAACGGAAAAAATATTTAAATACGTAAATAACTTGGAAATAAAAAGATTTTTTGTAGGTGCTCATCATGGTTGAAAACATTTATATTTATTTAAAAATATGTGTTCCATTTTTCATCAAAAGTATTATCCAAAATATGCTGAAACTTTATGCTTATGAAATTTTGCGCTTTTGTTAGAAAAACCACTTGCGGCATATGACAACCTACTAGAGGGATATATAACAATAGATAATACATGTGAGCAGTTTCCTAGATGGCTTAGATCAATAGAAAAAAATTCCGAAAGTTTAAAGTTTATTTAAAATTGTTGAAAATACTAAAGTAAACATTTCTTCTTTATTTAATGCTTCAAATAAAAAGAGAGATTTGATATATTTTCTAATTTTTTTATTTCTTTAAAAAGAAAAGAAATTTTTCGTCATTCAAAAGCTACTAACATCTCAAAAAAGGAAGTATTCTTTTTTTTGCTGCCAGGTAGCGTAACAAAGAGCAGGAAATAATTTTAAAACTCATCTTCTTTGAAGTGACGCATAGGCTACGCATACCGAACAAAGGATTTTTCATTTTCAAATTACTTCAATCCTTTCAGTGTATCAATCCCGACATCACAAAGAAAAAAGTTTTTTTTTCTTTTCTTTTCTTTTTCTTCAAAGAATGTGAGTTTTTACTTTTGAAGATAGTGAAAGCATGCTTTTTATCATCTTAAAGAAGAATTTGATTTATTTAGATGTCGAGTCTTGCATGTAATTGAGTTTTAAGAGATTGAAGCTGAAGTTATGAAATTATCTTAGCCAAGTTACTTATGCAGCAAGAAAAAGAATTCTTTTCTACTTTTTGGACTACTTTTTATTCTCTCTGAAAAGTTTATTGAAAAAAAATATGTGAGAAATTTGAAAATTATTTTACTCTAAATCTTTTATAAGGTTTTCTAAAAAATCAAGAAAATTTTCAAATTAAATGACAGATTCTGCTGTTTGTAATTCTAATTTTACAATATCATTAATTTTTGAATTTTGTAAGAATTTGTGATGAGCTGAATCAAATTTATATCCGAGAAACAAAGTCCAGAATTTTTTATGCAAATCATTCATTTCGAATGTATGAAATGAACGAAATAGTAAAAATATATAAATATTTTGTGAAAGAAAAAATTTAAAATGTAAACTGAATTTTCTTAAAATAAATACATAACATTTGGTTTGAAATCAGAATTGTAATTTCAGCTATATGTCAACTTTTGATTTGTAGAATTTGATATCCTTCTATTGCCTGAAGGATATCAAATTCCACTAAGAAACATGCATATATGTGTGTGTGCAATGGCATTTTAAAATATAATTTCAATTTTAATTATTTTTCTAAATTTTACCACAAATTAGACCTCTTTAACTTCATTCTAACTTTTTTTATTTATTTCCTGATCCAGTTTTTGCTTTCTGTTTAATTATTTTAACATTCGTTTAATAAAACTGCTGATTTCGTGGTTCCTACATCAGAAACGAAAGGATAAAACTCTATATCATTTACACATATTTTTCTGAAATATCCAAGATTCTTTTACTCTAGTCAATAAGTATAAAAGAAATTCCTATATGGTTCTCGTAGTACAATCACTGAAGAAATTTTTTTTTGCGTTATCGTTCTTATATCGTGATTATCATTGTTTTTTCATTACACATAATATGACTCTCGTGATGAAATAAATTGTTAATTTCCTCTTTTTGGCAACACATCTGCAAAATAATGTATGTATGCGTTAATGTGTGTTTATCTGTGTAAATGTGTATGCTATATATATGCGATTGTATGTAAATAATTCTGTAATTTTATCAACTGTGTTTTACTTCTAAAACAGAAATTAAACGAAAAACTTCATTATTAATCTCGTATAGGAATATCACCAGAAATGTTAGCTTAATCAAATTTCAAAATTGTTTAAAAAATGTGTAACAATCAAAATCATTTTAATTAATTTTAATTTTGCTTAAAAATTGCTCAATTTTATTTATAATTTAATTTCTTGGGAATAATGCTTTAAAGAAATTTGAAATAAATTGCTTTAATTTTTCAACTAAAAAATGATATTTTTGAAATGCATCATTTGTATCTACTGAGTAGTTTAAAAAATGCTGAGAAATTGGAGGACGAAAAGGTGTCATTTGATACTGACTAATCTTCTAAACCTGCTTCTGGATTCTCATTGGATTAAAGGGAAAAATTATTGTCGTTTGTTTAAAAAAGGGATTTAATGCGATTTTCTTGGATTAAAATAATTTAATTTACCGTCAATCTTGAGAGTTAAATATCATAAATTCGAATTCATGAATAAACATGCACATAAAACTGAAATCCAATAGCGATAGATCACGAACGACATAAAATTAAAAGAATCACACATTTTGAGATATTTATTAGATATTACTGCAGTTAACATCTCGCCAATTTTAATTTGAAACTTTAAGCAGCAATTAGATCTTTTTCCAGACCAGATGCCAAATCTCCATAATCTCCACAAAAATATTCAATAATCTTCTAACATCGATAAACTATATTACATTCTTTTAAAAAAAGCTTACTCGTTCAAAAAACATCCGTGTGCTGGCATCATCCAGAAAAAAGACAATAGTGCGTTGCTTTCCACTCGCGACAACTTTTATAAACTCCAAAAACTGATGATCCTCAGGATCATAGCTGTTCCATTCGAAGAACGAAGTAAACACGTCTTCTTCGTACAAAGCATCCGCATATTTATCCACTGAGATACCTAATTAAAATAGACATGATTACACAAAATGAATACCTGAAAATATTAAACGTAGATTGACGAATTAAAACATTACTTATTGATGAGACATACACTTGAGACATTGGAAAGTTTCCTAAATAACCGAAAAATGTGAAATACTTTATACATCCTTCCTTTTTTTGTGTGTATTATTGAAGCCGGCTTTTGTGAAAACTACATTTTATCAAATGACTCTTTTGTTATTAATATCAGTAATTTATGAAACAACAACAAAAATTTTGTTTGAAAAATATTTTTCTGAGCTTTATATGGGGCATCTATTTAAAAACGATTAAATAGCTAATTTTTAAATAGTTAGAGGTAAGTATTACTTCAAATTAGAAATGGATGAAAAGCATGAATTGAATTAAATGAAGTAAAGTCAATAAATGTACCTTTGAAAAATTACAAAGAATTAATCTTTAATCAGTCTCTCAATAATATGAATATATTTGGAGGAAAAAACTCTTATTAAAATCGCAAATAAATAGAAACTCTTCTACAGGTAAAACCGAGTTACGAAGCTTTGAAACTGATTCAGACTAATCATCGACATCTCATCAAAGATAGGCTCGTAGATGGAGAGAAAAAAGTAGGTTTATTGAAAAAACTCTGATTTAAAAAAAAAAAAAACCAGTTTCCAAATTCCATATTTCCAAAAAGTTGGTTTTAACCTATTTTCAAATTTTTGTCAAAAAAAAAAGAATAGAGAAATTTTCTCCGCCAAGCTGTAAAAAATAACAACAATAAAAAAAAACCGAAATTAATATAAAAGTCAATAAAATTAAAGATTACATACACATATTACTTATACAAAATCATGAAAACTGAAATAAAAATTTTGTGTCATATTTATAATGCTTTCACCAATTTTAATTTCTCTTAAGAAAATAGGGTTTCAAAAAATATAAAATATCGAATGAACGGTGATTAAATCTTGTTCTTATTTTGGACACAATATTGCATGAAATTGAAAATACTCATTCACTAGCTACTGAGCTTAGTTTTGTTGTTTTCAAGGCATTAAATAAAAAATCTTTGTTCTTTTATTCGTTGCTTCAAATATTGAAAATTTGGCCTTCAATGTCTCTGGATTTGTTTTTCTTCAGGGTCTCCAAGAACCTTATGAATTGATTCTTCCATGGCTTCTTTTAAAAAAGCATTACCCGATGAGTAGTTTCTTCGATTTGCTCTTCATTAGAATCGGTTTCCATAAAAGAATTTGGAAATATTTTGGACAATATCTTCCCAGATAACTTTATAATTTCGGTTTTTGATGTTAAAGAAAGTACATTAAGTTTCTTCTCTGTTTAGAAATGTTTTATGGATTTTGCAAATGCAGCAAAAGTAATAATTCTACTTGACTTCTTTTTTGAATTCGTTCTTCTAAAACATGTAATAATTTTAAACTTATTTCATTGTTCAAATTGCTTAGTTCATTTAACAGAAAATCTGCCCCTTCACTTGTTAATAAATTTGCATCTCGTGACCTTAAGCTCTCTCAGCTGAATCGGTCCCAATTGATAAAATTTATTATTTAAAATATTTTTTGCAGAATTAGAATATCTAAGCGCTCTGGAAAACATGTTTTCTTACTTTAAAAAGCGGAATATCATTAACTTTATTTAAAAAAAACGATTTTTGAAAACCATTTTGAAAAGTCGCCAAACCTGAGGAAAGGGCTTTTCATTAGGAGGTTTTTGAAAGGGTCTAAAATCGAAAATAATGATATTCAAAGCTTTATAACTGCAATAGTTTTGATATTTTAAATGTTATTTAAAATAATTATTTAATTTTTATTAGTTATATTTAGTTATTTAAAATGCTAATATGTCACGTATTCTGATGATAATTAGGTGTGTGCCCAAAGTGGCGTTACACCATTGAAAAACTTACAGTTTTAAAGAACAAAATTTAAATAGCTATCGAAAGACTCGCTATTCAAACATAATTTTCCTATGCACATGTACATAGGTATATTTTATAAAACACATTTTTAAATATGTCAGGTATATTTTATAAAACATATTTTTAAATATGTCAGGTATACTTTATAAAACATGATTAATAGGTAACTGTAATAAACTTACATTTCATAAATTTCTAAAAATGTATATATCTAATTATTCCATTTAGAGCATTCTTCTCACTGAAAATATATTAATATCTTTTAAGATTTAGAAATTAACCTTTACACCAATATTAAAATGGATTCATGAATAATAAAAACATTTGAGTAATAAATTGGGTATTGGAAAAATAGCATTTACCTACTTATAATCAGTAAAAATATTTTCTTATGTTTGGAAAGAAGGATTCGATTTTTTTTAAACTCTAGTTCATATAAGAAATAAATTCCTTCTAAAAATCACTTACTTGTATCTTCATAGATAGACATAACCACATCTGGTATGTCGAGGTATTTGAGAATAACATCTATAAAGAACTTAGGAGGGGGAATTTGATTTCCTAATCGAATGCAAATAAAAGATATAAAATTTCAACATTTAAAATCACAACATCAAGGAAATAAATCAGCAAATTATAACTTATAACATATCTTAGTAATTAAAAATCTTGCTTACACAGTCCTTCAGATTTCAGTTAAGTTGTTTCATTTGCAAAAGTTTGGTTCAAATCTTTAACTTAAGAAAAAGTTTCTATGGAATTTAATATTTGCTGTTAAAAAAGAAATTCTAATTTACATTCAATCACGTGTATTGTTTCTTCTTTAATTACGATATCTGTGGACAAGATGATGAAGTTACATCAAAATTGAAATTGATTAAAATTGTCGTTAATTGCGTTTTTATGAAATGAAAAAGTTTAAAATATTTTTACTTGTAAAATGTGTGCAGAATATAATAAATCAATTAAGCGACATTTGCAAAAAACATGCTTGTATAGTGTAAGTACAGGGTGCGCCAGAGAAACTTACTTATTTGAAATTTCAATAAAAACAAAAGTACTTCAGTTATTTAAATTTTTTTTAAATTTAAAAATGAAATATTCCATTTTTTTCATGCAGTTTTAAAAATAACATCTTTTAAATTTTGACCCACATTGCGCATACACTGAGTAAGTCGATTTTTGAAGTTCGTGTCCACTCTTTGCATCAGATCTATCGGTATGTTGGCAATGGCGTGGCGAATGTTGTTCTTGAGATTAGTTATGGTCCATGGTCGATCGACATAAACCAGAGATTTCAAAGTGAGCCTCGTCACTGTAAAAAACGATTGCTTCTTCAGGCAGGATGTCAAGCAGCATTTCACATGCATTTTGGTGGGCAAAAAATTGCGTTCAGTTCAATTCTTGCACAATAGTCAATTTATAGGGATGAAATTGAATGTCTTGATGAAGAATTCATCAGAGAGTGGTGTCAGAAATTTCCAGAGCAACTGCCTGCTTGCGAGCCGAACGCAGAACTGACTGTCTCGCTCTTTCATTTTCCGGGATTTTAGTGGTTCGTTGATGTCCATTTCTGGGTTTAGCGACACTTACGAAATGAGTTAATCCACGATAGAATCGAATTACCTCCAGGAACCGGTCTGTGAGGAGGAATTTCAAAGCGAAGGCGGAAGGCACGTTGCGTAGCAGCAAGTGAGCGACCGGTAAAAAAATAAGCTCTCGATGGCGAAGGCCCGCTGTTTTCTAAATTAGAGCATGATGGCAACTGACTAGAAGGATAAATAAATTTGGGGACTTTCCCCTCCAATAGCGCTACCTATCACCCAGCTCACCGCTCTGGAGTTTTTTCAAATAAGTAAGTTTCTCTGAAGCACTCTGTATATATATATTAGACACATTAATTTTCTAACAGAAAAAGTAATATTTAAAAATTTTGTGTCTGCCAGCATGAAACTATAGAACATATATTTAAGATGTTTACTAATAATAAACAATATTTCACTCTTAGATCACCCATATCTCTATAAATATGGAAAATAAGAAAAACGATACTTTTTAAATATTTATAGCTAGTATTTCAAAAAATTAAAAAGTGTTTTAGGAAGAAACAATGTGGATGGACTAGAGCTTCTAAACGGGAATATATCAAACCTATTTCATCTGAATAACACAATAGTGTGAAATATAAAGTAAATATTGATTACATTCAAATGCTCATAATATTTTGAAGGAATTTACACAATCGAATTAAATTTATTGTCAAAAAAATGGCAGTTAAAGATAATTGATTACATTTTTAAAATGAAAAACAAATTTTATTTCCTATTATTGATAAGAAATTAAAGATTATTTTATACTAGAATAGTAACTATTTATGATATATATTACAGTAAATAATTTTCATAATAATGAGTATGATAGCAATAAAATTTGGAGTGCAAAATTATATCTCTGAAATATTATCAAATAAAAACTTCAATATAAAAAAGTTATTTTTTTCAACACAAGAAATATATTTTTTTCAACAAATTAACATTACATTGCTCAGATAATTTAGTTCAGAAAGTATTACCTTTGGTCAATTGAGTACTTGCTATAACTGTACAGATAAATTGAAATAACCTATAAAAATTCATTTTGATGTATTTGCGTTATGATCTTTCACTGAACTAAACAAAACCGATTTCAGAGGGAAACATATATATTAAAAGATGGATTAATAATTGCATTTTTTAGATCAAAATTATTTGATTATCCTATTACTTTATTGCGATTTTTAAGGAATGTTAACATTCCAAAGAACAGAATCAAATAACAAGATGTTCTTGACAACAATTCAAAATCTCTTACGATGTTCATTCTTCCTCATAAACCAACGATATCTAAGTAGATACCTAGTTTTAATACAAATAAACTAAAAAGATATATGTCACTTTAGAATGACATGTTATAATTTATTAATCTGTTTGTAGCAACAAAATACCTTGGGAAGAAAATATCTGAAAGATTTTAGTCAGTTGTGATTTGTATTTTCCCTTTGTTGTGTTGGAATTGGATTTCTAGTTAGAAAGATAGCTGCGATTTTATTGTAAACTGTTCTTTCGGAAAATATGGGAATCACTTTCTATAAGAACATCTGTTCTCGCGATACACAAAGAGTATCACGGCGGGAGAAAGCTAACACAAAGTCGTTTCTTGTTATTGTGATATGAAGTGGAAATTGTATGTGCTACAAAAAGGGCATCCCAAAGAAAAGATACTTATTTGTAGAAAAAAATCTTATCTCATTCAGAAAAGTATGCATTAATAACTACAACATATTTGTTTAGTGCACTAGAAATTAGAAATCTTTTTTATTTTAATTTTTATACAATCTATATTTCATTTTTATAATTATTATGGAATTTCGAAATCTTTTATTTCGGAATTTCTCTAGCAGGTGGAGTTTCTGATATGGAATTAAAATTTAACTATATTAATGAATCTGTAGATTATTTAATTCTAGAAATATTAAGTAAAGTGTAGAAACATCACCGACAGACAAGTTTTCAGAATCTCAAAATACTAACAATAAAGTGAATGATAAAAAAAATGGATAAAAAATTCTATACTAAATGTGAAAGTTAACTTCAACAAAAAGTTATGATAAAGCTTTTCGAGTTCTGTTTCTGCTTTAAAATGTATAATATTTAAAAGTAAATTTTTGCCTTCTTTACAAATTTTATTTAAAATACTATGTAGAATGGATTTTAAAGCAAGCAGTTGAGATAGTTAAAATAATTTAGAAATTGTGTTTAAATATTACAATGATTGTATTTAAACTAATGCATTAAATATTCTTGAATAAATTTCTTCACAATAATCTATTCTTCATCATACAAATTTTGATAATTACAGTATTTTTAAAACTATTCGACTATCTTCGTGAAAAATTACCTGAAGATTAAAAAAATTATTCGGAAAAATGTCGAATTCACTTTGCAAGAAATACTAAATTTAAAAAATCAGTTTTTAATCTGAGTATATTACTGCTTAAATGTTCTAAATTTGATTGCAGTTATTAGAGTCAACAACAATACAAATTTCCGCTTCCGTAGTTATCATTTTTCATTAACAAATATTAATCTACACCGAATAAATATTAATCCTTCATCAGTACAGAATATAATAGAAAATCAAATTCAAACCCGTCGATTTTAATTCCACAATATGGCATTCGATATTGCAGTGATTTGCTGAAAATGGCAATGCAATTATGTTAATAAATTAGTGAGCGTATGAAAATTGTCACATGGTAATAAATCAACCTAGATTTAAACTGATTTTACCATATTGAACAATATCGAATTAGAAATCAAATCCCAAAACAAGAATGCAATGAAATTAATAAATAAATGAGTATATGTCGAAAGATGAAATATACACTGGTGACAAAAGTCATGGGATGACTGTTAATATCGTGTCGGTCCTCCTTTTGCTCGGCGAAGTGCACCAACTCGACGTGTCATGGAGTCCACAAGTCGTTGGAAGTCCTCTGCAGGAATATTGAGCCATGCTGTCTGTATAGACGTCCATAATTGTGAAAGTGTGGATAGTGGACGTTCATTCTACACAGACGTCGGCGGTCTCGGTCGTTAAGTGCAGGTGGTCGCCCACTGCGCTGTCCATGATGGGATGTGATGCCTGAAATTTCATACTCTCGGCACACTCTTGATACTGTGGATCTCGGAATGTTGAATTCACTAACGATATCCGCAATGGAATGACCCATGCGTCTAGCTCCAACTAACATTCCACGTTCAAAGTCTGTTAATTCTCGTTGTGCCGCCATAAATCACGAAAAACCTGTTCACATGAATAACTTGAACACAAATGAAAGCTCTGGAAAACGAACTGCTCATTTATACTTTTTCGCTGCGATACTACTGCTATCTGTATATTTGTATATTGCTATCCTATGACTTTTGTCACTGCAGTGTATTTAAAATTAAACCTTTCTCACCACAGGGCAACAAAGCAAAACATATTCAAATTGGCCGAACCATGTCTCTCAAAATAGCATTCAAAATAGAAATAATGCCTTCAAAAAGAGATGAATATTATTAAAATAACAAACGTCAAACATTCATCGTTCATTATCATAAAGCAAAGATGAATTAGATGTAATTTGATTAAATCATTCTGACTAAAATTTCATTTAGAATAAGATTATTGCTCTTAAATAAGAATACAATGGTGTTTATAAATTACCTGAGCAAATGAAGAAAAAAAAAGATGAATGCATGTGAGTATTAATAATTCTTTGCCACTACCTAACAAAGTAAACCAAATTTAAATTGATATAAAACTTAATAATGTTTATTTTATAAGGTTTAATTAAATACTGTTAATAAATTAAAACTTAATAGTATTAGTCTGTCATTAATACAAGATGATAAGGCTGATAACATGATAATCAATATCGCAACAAAAGCTGAAAAAATATTTTAAAATTTGCAACGCCATGATGTAAAAAAGCCGATGCAAATATATTAGGAGAAATGAATGTTAATGAATGTTCATTCCCATAATATACAAAGGAAATAACTGAAAAAAAATAGCATTCAGCATAGAATACTGTTTTTAAAATAGGAATGCAATGATGTTAACAAATTAATGAATGTAGGAATATTAATTTATTGACATTGCGTATGCTCATTTGCTCTTCATTATGACAAGTAACAAAACTGATTTAATCATGCTAACGAATATCGAATTATATGTAGGAGTAATAATACTTTTAAAATCAGAATTCAATGATGTTAATAAATCACTTTGTGTATAAAGAGAAATGCATGTGAACATTAATCAATTGTTCGTTGCCATAACCTAACAAAGGAAATAACTAAAAATAGCATTCAAAATAGAAAATTCCTTATTCTATATTGAATTGAAATTCCTATTTTGCATTTCAAAGTAGGAGTGCAATGATCTAATAAATTAATCAACATGTAAGCATTAATTTGTTAACATAGCCTATAAACATTAGTTTATCATTATGATAGGTTTCAAGATTTATTTAATCATTCTAACGAATATCGCACTCTAAATTAGAATAAAACATTATATTAAACCGATCAGTTTATATTGAACCATTATAAACTGATTTATTAACTTCATTGCATTCAGAATGTGAATCATGTTTCCGAAATAAAATAGCAATCTAAATAAGAATAATACTTTAAAAACTGGAATGCAATGATGATAATAAATCGTTGTGTGTATAAGGAAAAATGCATATGAACGTTTATGAATACTTCATTGCCACATTCCAAGAATGTCAATCAGATTTAAATTGATTTGTTAACATCATTGCTATGATTTATTAACATTATAAAATAAGATAAGATGAATATTAATAAATATTTTACTGCCACAGACTAACAATATTAAACCGACATAAACTGATTTATTAACATCATTGCTTTGATTTTTCAACATCATCACTTACATCATAAATTAAGTACAAACCAAAATTAAAGAATATTTCATACCGACAACCTAACAATGTAAACCAAATTTAAATTGATTTATTCGTACAATTCAATATGGCATTCAGAATATGAATAACGTTTCCAAAATAAGAATCTAATGGGAGGGGGCAAACAAAGAGCAAATGCGAATAAACATCAATTCTTTTTCATCATATGATAACAAAACAGTCAATATTGAAACATTTTAAACTGTGTTAACTATGAACATTGTATTAAATATAGGAACAATGCAATGATGTTATAAAATAAAACAGAAAATGTATAAAAGAGTGCAATAAAGGAAATATATAAAATAATGCAATGATGTAAATAAATCATTGAACCTCCTATGGGCAGAGCACAAATGATATGGAAAACTATTATTAACACTAAATAATAAACAAGACATGTTTAAATAAATTGATTTAATTATTATAACAGAAATTGCATTTCCCTTAATTAGTGAATCTCAAAGGCAACAAATTGGATAAATACATTGAAGAAACTGTATTAGATTGAGCTCAGCGAGTGTATTAGTTTAAAACAACCTCATGTAACACAACTAGGCAGAATGTGATGACGAGGAAATGTTCAATAAGCTGTGGCAGTCTAGGTAAGGAAACTAAATTACGTCATCAGCAAGTGAAAGGCAAGCTAATATGACCATCAAGAGAAGTCGCTGAGTGATATCCAATAAAGAACTTTTTTGCTGATATTGGGCAGAAAACTTTGGAAATGAACTCATACTAATACTTCGAATAAGAAGAAATCTTCAAAGTTCAAATAAAATAATGCTCATAATTACAGGGAACACACAAACTGTTCATAGAATAAATATAACCTTTGATTCATTTCTAGTTTTATTTTTAAACATAATGATAACAGTTTTAATGCGATATGTTATCCACACACACACACACACACACACACACACACACACACACACACACACACACACACACACACACACACACACACACACACACACACACACACACACACACACACACACACACACACACACACACGCACGCACACACACACACACACACATGCACACACGCACGCACACACACACACACGCACACACACACACGCGCACACACACAAGAAAAACAGGAAGAAAATTTGATTGATTATCACTTTTGAATTCTATTTTAAGTTTTTTATAAAGGTTTAAATATATTTTCTTCTTAAGCTATTTATTTTAGTACAATATCCTTATCAATGACATTCATTAGTTTACCAAATTTGAAACTAATTAAAATTGGTAATGAAAGAAATTAAATGTACATGAAATGTTAAAGTCCTTGTTCAGTTTCATTGATCTCATGAATGTGGCACCCGACAAATAACTTAATTCTTTTCATACCTGCATAGAAACTCAAATGATTATTGTTATTTAAATTATTATTAATTTTTTTAAAAATAATTTTTAATGCATGAAACAACGAAATTTTTTTATTACATTTATTTTTCAATCTTGTAATCGAATTCTCAAATCAACTAACAGATGGTGCCCTGATGACTGCTTCAAATTTTTATTAAATTCGTGACTAATTTTAACTGAATTCTGAAAAAATCTTATAATGTATTTTTGTATTTTTAACGGTAACTTACAATGAATAAAAATTGGAAAAAATGGTTTGACACTAGGAAAATTTTGTGAAATTTGGTAAAAAAATTCCGACTTCACAAAAATGAAACAAATGGAATTGAATAAAATTGTTTAAAAAGAAGAGTAAAAAAAACCTTGGTAAAGAAACTTTTTTGAAATCATTGCTTTGAGATTGTATTAAATAATATTTTGAAATTATGAAAATAAAATGAAAGACTTCCCAAAGAACATTTTAGAAAATTCTGTGGTCTTTATATCATTTACTAAAATATTAATCAAATGCAGAATAAAAAGAAGGAATAAGAAAAAGAATTTTTATAAGAATATTCACAAAATTAATCATTGAATCAAATAATTACAAAAAATATCATAATAAACTTTTTTTAAAAATTCATCTTAAGGGATTTAGTCTATTTAAAACTTTTCTGTGAAATACAATAAGATCAAGGTTTGTGGCCTCAAGGCATGATGGGTAATGGAAAAAAATTATTCCTAATTGAATGGAGAAGAAAATTATACAAGTAAAAAAATGTAGTATTCGAATAATTGTAACAAAAACAAAAATCAAAACATTGATTGGATGAGTTTTTTTTTGTTTGGCAAATATTATTTTTGCTGTTAATGCAGTTTGTTCTTTTCAATTAAATGCATTAAAATAATCGAACAATTATTCACTCGTTAGTCTCTCTAAAGCTATAATTACTCCTTATATTCCAAGTTTTAAAAAGTAATAGGTGAGTTAAAACTTTAAAATAATGAAGAAATTATTTGAGAATATAATTTATGCATTTATCAGTCTTTTATATGAATATTTACAAAACTAGGTAAATCAGTAATTAGTTTTTTCTGATATTATTATTTTTTCAAAGATTTTTAGCATTAGAAAATGAATTTTATGGGTTGAAAATCGTTGAATTCTGAAATATAAATTTTAAATATATGTTTGACATTGCATTAGTTTTATTACTTCTCTGAATTATAAATAAGGACAACATATCCCTTTAGAATACAAGGTCATCAGGATGTAAAGATTTTCTAGTAAACAAAACTTTTAACAAAAGAAAATAATATAATTTTATGTAATTAATAATAGATATTTTATAACTCATTCATAATCATATAAAAATTAAATCAATTAATACAACCTACGGAAAGTTGATGTTCTCGTGTTACATCAATTACAGTCGTTAAATAATGTGAACTAAATTTTAAAAACTGCATCTTTCGCACGCTAAATAAAAGTAGTTATAGCAGTTGGTAAAATGTTATAGAAAGTCGTAACACGTACTTCATGGTGTGAGTTTAAACTTTTTGATTAAAACTTTCATTAAACACGAGTTTTTGACTGAATTTATTTAATTAGCACAGTTAGAATCTTGAAATGGGTAGTAAGAAATTATATAAGCATGCTCCATTTTAGATTATTAATGAAAAAAAATATTTGTTTAACTGATTTACTCCAATTTTTAATAAGTTATTTTGTTTATGTGCCAAGTTATATATAGTACAATTTCAAATTCTTTAAAAAATTCAACGTTAGTTTATAAATGAGTATAAATATTTAAAAACACGATGGGGCAAGTTGTAACTAATATTTTTTTTGTTTCGATTAGTGTAGTTAGAATTCCTATTTTAACTGATATTAATTATCCAGTTAATTTATTATTGTCAAAGTAATTCGTGAACAATTGACGATTGAAAGATTAGAAGAGAAATAGATTATTAAAGATAAAGAGAAATAGATTATTAAAGATAAAGAGAAATAGATTATTATTTGCCGAAAAACGACAGAGAGAAAGGAAAACTCACATATACATACATATTAAGCAGATGGAAATTATTATTATATGGAAATTGTGAAAGGTAAAACATTTTAATTTTCAATTTTTTTTTTCAATTTTGTTATTGAATTTAATTTTGTTCAATAAGATTTTCTGAAAATATTGCAAAAAATGTAAAAACTCAGTTCAACTTTAGATTAATATAAAATTATGGTTAAATAAAAAAGAAGTTCTGTAGTGGATATTTTACTTTCCAAGGTTATACGAAAGTAATATAAAAAGCAAGTTTGCTTTTCCATCATCGCTATTCGTTGTAGCTGTATTCGTTAGCTGTATAATAGCTGTATTCGTTATATCTAGCACGAGCTTTTTTCTACTCAATCATTAGTAAGCGAGGAAAGAGAATTTCACATATCTGTCTTCTATGACGTTTATTTGCTGAGAAAATAAATTATCTAAAACAATCGAGCATTCTGCCTTATGCGAAATACGGTGGGTTAATCCAATTTCTCAATGCGAAAAACACCAAAACTTGTGAAATTCATTACAAGTTTGTGAACCTTACAAATCCAATGCTGTAATCTATTCCATGATCAGAATGTGAATGTGATACTTCAGACAAGGATGTGAAGAGTTTTAGAACCCAAATGGTGTTTGAATTTAGGTTTCATGACATGTGAGAAAACAAACAGCTTTATTGTAAGATGTTTAGAAACCTGACTTTAGCAATACAGACTAAACGCCTTGCCATGTTGGAAAGTATTTTATAATCCGCACGAATTCCCATTGCTCATGACAAGTAACAATGACTTATAGATTTGAGTCAGGAAAGTAATGATTATCTCATTAAAACCCTGATCTCTCACCAAGTGACTTTCATCTGTACAAACACCTGAAGTTCCTTCTTATTGAAAAGTAGTTTTGGTGGATGGCGAGGTCATATATGCTGTTACTTATTGATTGCAATCGCAAGCGGCATCATTCTTCTGTGAATGCATCCAAATACACTGTGATAAATGCTTAAATATGGCGATACGAGCAACAGCACAAACATAGACTTTAATCTTTATCATTAATAGAGATTAAAAGACTAAACCAAAGCGAATGTTCTTACATCAAATTTTATATGTATTTCACTCTAAATGACATAAGTAATGCTAATTCATTTTTCCATCAAGACTTAATCAATGTCATTAAATGGCAAAATTATTGATGCATTCGCATATCAATTGATTAGATAACTTGGACGCTTTAGTACATGACCCTGGTTTTAATCCTAGGTTAATGGACCGTTCAGTCGGAAAGAATAAGCTAATAAAACAAGAAGGGTAGATCGTGTCAGAACGGTGACCTCCAAGCTAATGGCCATCGGAACACCATTACATTTCATTGCAGCTGTCAGCCAGACACAAAAGCCAAGAAAATAAAGCAAAAGCACACATTTTTTTCTTGTGTTTATCCTAAATATATGGAGTCAGGAAAAAATATTAGTTCTTGGCATATTTTTTTGTGTTCTTTTATGTTCAGGTCGAAGAGAGTGATGAGAAGAAGAATCAATAATAATAAGAAAAAAATATTTATTGAGCTTGCAATTCATGTCCAATAATTTATCAGATACGGGACATTAACCATTGAGTGATTTTTTTTCTTACTTTCCAGCCATAAATAGTTTTGACTGCGAATCAAAGAAAATCTCCTGAATAACTTAGACGGTTTTGATGAATGGTGCATAAATAGTTTCCAGTGATTTATTGTGGGATATTCATTGACTATTTGAGATAAAAGCTATCTCATTGATTCGGAATAGGAATTTGTTTTAGGGCACTGTGGTGCATTTCATATTCACTATTTGACAAATGTGACTATACAACTGATAGCAACGACCATTCGTATAAATAACTGAAAGTTTATGATGTGTCTGACATTGGGCTATTATATCCTTGTTGAATAAAGTGCATTTTGGTCTATGATTCAGTAATGCGTACGATTGATGTATAATTCAATTTTTAAGGTCAAAGATGTATATTCGATTTCCGAAACATTGAAAGCCAATAGTTACCAATAGTTTTTTAGGAATAAAAAACAAACAAACTAACTAATTGTACATGCGAATCCTTCTTCTTTTTTAACTTTTTCGTATACGTAGCTTAGGAAATGTACAGAAATCATCAAAAAATTCAGAATGGAGATTTTGACGAATTTCCGTATTTTAGGCCTTTAAGAGTTCGAAAAACGCATTTTAAGAAACTCCCTTCTGTTCATGACAAAGATAATTAAAAAAATCTCTGAATTAGACGATTCAAATTTGGCATATGATCTTTACTCCAAGGTTTCAGAATTATATCAAATGTTGAGTAAAATTAGTTCATAGAAATTCTCTCTGTCCACTGATCAAATATAAATTTATAAGATAATAACAAAATAAAGAGAATTGTATAAATAAACTTCAACACAAAATTATCATCTACTGAGTAGAAATCTATCATTTTTTTTTGCTAAATCCAATATCAGGCTGTTTTTCCTTCGGTTTGTATTTTCAGAAACATATAAATGTGGTAAATCAAAAATGCTATAACTAAATTTATCAAATGTGATACAGGATTCTGATTACAAGTTCAGTTTTGGGATAAATTTAGTTTTGGTTGGTTGTGAAAAAAATGTGTCCAAAACACAAATTCGTTTTTTGAATACTATTAATAAATGCCAGAGATTAATCTCCAAATAATTAGTTAAAGCTGACATAAAAAGTATATTTTTCCACCAAATTTAATATTTTGTAATTATTGTACATCAATGCCATGTGAGGTATTCATTGACATGACAATTCTTTTAGAAAATACGCGAGAAAGTGTTAGGGTGATTACTCCTGTTGGTTTCTATCTTTGATTGGTCATGGGAAAAAAATAAAAGGAAAGAAAAAAAATTAATTACTATAAATTATATTTAATCAAGGCTACTTTTCGACATTAAGTTAGCTAAGTTTCAGACATCTGCCATATCGGTAGATTTGGTTTTTTATGTCTTCCACGAAAAAAGTCCTCACGCTAATGTAAGATATAACTTAATGTCTTTTTCGAAATCCCTCATGAATTTAGATTTATTATTTTGACATTCCAGCTTTTATCAATTCAGAGAAGAAACGTAAATCATTCAGCTCTTAGCGTTACAAATGAACAAGGGTGCAAGACTATCATTATAGAATGTTTTTTGAACAAGTTCATCCACTTAGTTTATTTTTATCAATTTGGTTGAATGTTTAGACATTGCTGTTCATACTTTTTCTTTACTAGAAATGCCAAAGAACTTCCAGACTTCTTGAATAATTTCAAAGGAAAGTTAAGAGCATCGAACATCACTGGCTACAAGTTTTCCTTAAGATGTGACCGGAACGTTAGTCCATTAACACATTAAAGGTAGGGGATCTTGACGAAAGTATGCTAGGTTACGCAGATCAAATCGTAGTACTGCGGCTCCCACCTTTAATGTATTAATATGAAAAATGCCTGAATCTTAATCCCTGTTACGTTGAAAAGTAACCATGCTTGTAAATAAATTTTTGTACATGGTAAAGTTGAATAGTAACCATGCTTGTATGAATTTTTTTTATGTGTCTGTGTTGAAAAGTAACCATGATTGTAAATAAATTTTAGTACGTGGTAATGCTGAATTGTAACCATGCTTGTATATAAATTTTTTACGCGTCTCTGTTGAAAAAGTTAGCATGCTTGTAAATAAATTATGGTACGTGGTAACGTTGAATAGTAACCTTATATTACAATTTTTTTTTTTACTCGTCTATGTTGAAAAGTAACCATGCTTGCATATAAAATATTGTATGCTATTACGTTGAAAAGTAACTACACTTGCATATAAGTTTTGGTAATAAATTTATTTCGCTCCCTAAACTTGTCCATTTTTATGCCTTGTCGACATTTGTAAAAGCGAAAACGGCCCATGTTCTGTCAGTTCAGTTAACAGAAAACAGCAAAAGGTATACCATATGTCTTCGTGATATTTTGAGCTAATTAAAATTTGGCTGAGAAGTAAGATTCAGATTTCTTAATTATTCTAATTTTTCAGACTGTGACTGAGCCGATATTTTTCACTAGCCGTCTTTTAATATCAGAATCTCTCCCTCTCTCTCTATAAAATGAATCATAAAATGAAAGACATTGTCACAGATAAAACATCTGTTAATTGTATGCGCAAAATGCAATGTGGAAAATGATGCTTTTCCCAAAAGAATGTGCATGCAAATACAATAACGAAATGCAGTTGAAAAGTACACAAAAGCAGAACTTAAAATGAACCCCACATAAACAATATATTATTATTACAGGGTGTCCCACAAGGTGTGTGACATCTAATATTTACGTATTTGGATAGAAAGCACCAAGACGAGAACTTTGATATATAACATGTAAAATCCCCGAATATAGCATTGTAGTAAAATTACATGAAGAATATTAATTACATATCAGACAATTTGTATTCCGAATTAAGATGCACACGAATTTTGCAGAACATGGAAGCTTTCCGATGTAACTATGCAAAATTTGAGGCAACAGATGAGAGGAAAAGTGAGCCTGCAAGTTTTGTATGCTAATTCGAGCCATGGCATATAAGGCTAGAAAACAAGTTTGATGAGAATGAAACGCTCGTTATTGAGAAATTACTGTGTACCTTATGTAATCATTGTGGTTCTGAAATAAGGAATTATTCGAAATATGAGTAATAATTTCCATTTTTGCATGGTATAAACAAGATAAGCGGTTAATAGTTTAAGCAAGATGGTGTTAGATTTTCCGCACTCAGTGAAACTTCGATCTCGTAGCGAAGCATTTTAATGCTAAACTGATCGGGGTGGATTCCATTACGAAAACAGACAGTGGTGTAGAGTGACCACTTAACTCACCGGGTCTTAACCCATGCGACTTTCTTTTATGGGAATATCTGAAAGACACTGTATATTTCACACAGCCCTCAACATTGGACGACTTAAAAGCAGTAATTGAAACCGAGGTCAATGAAATTGGAAGAGATGTTTTGCAGAAAGCAGTTGAGAACTTCGATTCCAGATTTCACCGAGTTATTTGTTCGTACGGCCGTTATTTCGAAAATCTGTTGTATTGAAATCTCACAATAAACATTGAATTTCACTTTTTTCCATTTCTTGAAGTTTTTATGACACAAGCATAACACTATGACTGTATATTCGGGGACACCACATGTTTTGCATCAAAATACTCATCATGACGTGTTCGATCCGAATCTCTAAATATTTGAAGCTACACACCTTATGGGACAGCCTGTATTTTATCTTAACTTCATTAGAAGCTCAAGCAGAACTCATTCGACTATTCGCTCAACTCGTATATGCATCTAAGTTTTTATAGCTTCCGCGACAAGGTATCAAATGGTTATTATTTAAAGAAATTATATGCCTAGATTCTTACAAAAATATTAACAAAATTCAAGCATTCCATCTTTATCTTTATCTGCTGAGTTTTTAGAGGTTACTGACATCTTTTCTGCTATTATTTATTCATTAGAACTATTTGCAGAACTATCTGTTTTACAATGAGACTAGTAACAAAAAGAAACAGTATTATAGCCTTGTAACGTTTATATTGTATTTTCGAAAGAAAAATAATTATAGTTACTTTTTTATTACTTTTACTAATACCCGTTTCAACGAAGATGGTAAATTTAGGATAACTAAAAACAATCATACCAACTTCAATGGCTAGAAATTCTTTGTAAATATCAAGAGGAAAATCTATGAACAACACACGGTTGGAAGCTAAAATCCATGCTGCAAACATTCATACAGTATTCTATTTCAAGCCAGATGCTATGATTATTGCATATCCAGAAACAGGTATTGCATGCTACCGTACAGGAACTACATCCTCCTTACTGAAGCATGCGGAGTAATTTGATCGACAATTTTTATTTCAGCAATGACGTGAAAACTATTGTAGCATCCTAATGGCCATCATCTTACATGATACAATACCTTTCATAAGTACTTCTTTTCTATGGATTGAAGATTACCCGATTTATGCCATTACCTTACCTACTACAGAAGTGAGAACCTATTACTACATGGCATGATTCTAATCCCCATGTTTAGGCGCGCCTTTGATAAGGATGTCAAGTTTGTAGCTATCTAATTTTTTTAAAAATAAATTACTTCTTATGCTTTTATCTCATTGGAGGATATCATTGACTTTGTCTTAACGTCTTCTTTTTGTATAATAGCGTTTCAACAAAAGGCACGCTTAGAGACTGCTTAGCATCAAGGTTGAATTTAGTCCTTTTGTGGCCTTAGGAATACTCATTACAGAAAGACTCAAATAATTAAAAATAATCAATTTAACATTTCAGTCCATTTTAAAAATAACATACAAATGATTATTTTAGCGATTACATGAAAAAATATAAAGGAGTTGGTGCTTATTTCTAGTTGTTTTTGGTGAGAAGTTGATTTGCAGGGATTAATACTCTCTAAAATTTTCAATAAAATATTTTGTGTAGTTTGGTTTTAATGCAGTCTGCAGCAAAATATTTTTTAACTTGATAATTTTATAGACATATAACTTTTCAAGTTTTGAAGCTTTATAACGTGCAGTTGTGTTATATATTTTCCTGTCTATACTTTTATGCATTCAATTATATCAAAGGAGTTGTGTTTAAAAAAGCGCGCTCTTTAAAAAAATCGATCAGTACTTTAATCTTAATTTAAGCCTTAATTATAAGGACACCAAAATTTTAAAAAGGTTTTTTAAATCCTTGCCTTATACTACACTCAGCACATAAAATGTGACTGAATCTTATAATCTTTATTAATACAACCACAATGGTAAAAATACTGTTTAGCAATAATAGTTCTTACGTCATGAATGAAATATAGAGTTGCAAAATATGTTAGAAATATTTTTAAAAAAATCAATAAAAATGAGCAAAATTAATACTAAAGTATTGTAAAATTAATGCAATTGAAAACACTGAAATTTTTAGATGAAGTTCAAATTAATTTAAAGTTTGAATGAATTAAAGTTTTAAATTCAGTTAAGAAAATCGCTTTAAAGTTCATTTATACTTCTAACTTCAAACGATGACCCAGACTCAGGCACAGACGCACATACGGACACACTTTTGTTATAAGTAGAGATTATTTGATTTCTACTAAGAGGCATGTCTAATAAGGGGATAAGAATTTTCCGGTAAGATAGCAGGTTCTCACTAAATTTATAGGCACATAAAGTTTGTACTGTGAATATACTTCTCCCATGAAAGAAGACATCCCTTAATGAAGGTTTGTACCAAGACTATTGCAGGCTTTTAGTAGCCGATTTTTGTTAATTTGTCATCCAGTGTTTTGGATTCATAGGTGGTAGGGCCCCTTGTAACACGAATTTTATTATATTAAAATTGTAAATATTTATCTGTTTTTTAAATAAAACTCATAAACGTGGCTTTACACTTTGTAGAAATGTGAGTTTTAACTTGAAGACATTTATCATTTTGTATAGCAATTTTCTTCCATCATTGTTTATAAAGGAGATTTAGTTCTTCCTAATCTGTTCAACAGCTTTGAATTGTCCTGTATTTTAAATATGAGAGTGCCATCTTTGATCCTCATGAAAAATTTTTCTTTTGTTTCTAAATTTTAGTTCCTTTTGAACTTTTTCATCGTTTTTCTTGAATCTTCCATCATTTTCAATAATCTCGAACTATGAAAGCAATTTTATTGTAAAATTGAATTAGAATTATTCGAGTATTCTTAGCAAATTGAGGGAAAAATCGCAAATCATGAGTTTTATATCAATTTTCCTTGGGACATAACATTTTTGTATCCATTTCGATTTAGAGGGATGTCAGCTGTTCTGTAAAAGTAAGATTCTTCTATTATGAAACGTTTTTCTGTAGTCCAACATCCATTTTCATGTCTTAGAGGATCTGAGGAAACACACTCTAAAACACACTAAAATTTAAAATTTGACAACAGTTTAAGTGGCTATTTTTTCGATATTTCGGTTTATAGCTGGCATGTGAGTATTGAATGGTTTAGTTTTTATATTCTTACTGAAATGTATCCAAATTCTCTTTGCCAACTTTACATTATTTTCTGATGCTTGGGTAGATAAAAATATTGAAAAATTGTTCTTTAACGATGTATTTAGAATTTAATATTTGAATTAGTTAATATGGTATTATATTTTTAAAAACAAGGAAGGAATTTAAAAACGAACCTATTAATTTTGAATCTTGGTCAGATGACAATAGTTGCTTTCGAAACTTTCGCATCATATTATTAGAAGGACATTTGATCATAACGGATTTGTAGTTGCCTGTTCCGCTGTTGATCAATTTGCAAAAGACCGAATGTGAATATCAATGAATATGGGATTTCATAAACGTGATAATTTAATCTTCATGATATCTCTAACTGCCTTCAGTCTCATCCGCATTCTGAGATTTTTTTTCCTTCAAATTTAGAGGCCTATTAAAATTCAAACGATAGAAAGCAATATTTCTGTTATGGAAAAGTATAAGACAATGTCCGAGCTTGATAATGGATTAAGACGCTTTATTTTACAGGAAAACATTAAACACAGGTAAAAAAACACAGGGGAAATGTGTGCAGAAGCAACACATGCAAAAACAATTATGGCATACACACAAGTGGATATTCGTTACCAAACAATCGCAACAGCAGAGTACCATTACAGGACATTCACTGAGTTCCAACTTTTCTAAGGAGAAAATTCTTTCGGCTATTATTCGTGTTAATGTCTTTACATGTACATATATTGTGATTGGGCATTGAAAGATTAGACGTAACCTGCACCCCTGCTCCTGTAAAAGATATCGCCACCATTCTTGTATAATGACGAATCATTTTCGTTTTTCAATTCGGCAAAAGTCTCCAAATGTTTTCAGTTTTGTTGTCATAGCCGAAGTCATAGAGATTTATATTAAGTTGAAAAATATTAAGATGAATAGAAAATAATTGTTTATTCATCGATACCTCCCAGTGAGTGCTATTTTAGTGAAAAATTTATTATTGCCATTATTTCAAATTATTAGGTTACCATACGATATATTCATATATTAACTACATCTTAATTTCTTTTCGAAAAAAAAGTTGCCTATTAAATCAATTAATTTGCTCTGAGTGTGCGTTTATCTAAAATCTATTAATTTGAAATTCTCAAACACTGTGAAATAATAATAATAAAAAAAAAACATTGTCGATAACATTTGGTATTCAAAAACCGTGCAGTGTTTATTAGAGATATCTGTACAATTCTTTTTCTTACTGTGATTCCATCTACGGACAGAAGCAACATTGCAGGTTTGTAATAAATAATATGCATTAAATTGAATATAAAATTTTTAATTTGAGATTCATTGAGAATCTAGTGATCTAGAAAAATCCCTAAATACTATAAACTGATAAAAATATTACTTTGGTGCCAGAATCTATTTAAAAACAACTCGCCAATTTTTTTTAATACTGAGCAGATGAACCGTTACATACAGAAGCGTTCCAAAATGTCATTGCCCCAATGACGCAAGACCTATGTTTAAAAATATCACCAATTTTATTCTACATCTCATTTCTCGTAAAACAAGGATTTCAGAAGCAGCATCGAATGAAAGCTTATTTTTAGCTTTCGCAAAATACGTCATACTTCAAAAGTGCTTTCATAGCTGAAAATAGAAACATCCAGTCATGTTATTGCTATTCATTATTTACTGTTACACTGCTCTACTGTTACTTACAAGAAATGCTCTCAGATAAAAGAATAAACACCAAGAAAAACGAAAAAAAAAAAGAATCTTTTGAAGTTATTCTACGCTCCAAATATTCTGGAAGTCAAAATAAATATGCATAGAAAACATTTTATCCACTTCTGAGGTAAATTCTAGCTATAATCGTATTCATTTCGAATATATTCCATCTGAATTCTTTTGGCAAATCTGTGGAAATGGGATTCCTGGTTTCTTCATTAAGAATGAAGTGCTTTTTCGTTTTTTTCTGCTATTATATATATTTTTTTTGGTAGAAAAATATATCTTCCATTTTATGATTTATTTCATACATGATTCTTTTAAAAATATTTTTTTAAGTTTAATTGTTTGAAATAGCGTGTTAAAATCCAATTTTTTAATTTAAAAAAATCAATGCTTTTCTCAGTATTCTGAAACTTACTTCTCTTTATTTGTTCTAGTAAAAATGATCTTTACTGCCTTATTTAATCAAAGATAAATTATTTTATATAATGAAAAAGAAATATATATTTCAGAAGTTTTGCCGTTATTTTTTGCTCTCAGAATTTATTCTTTGTTGTTTTAATAAAATGAATGGACTATAAAAAACATTGGATACTAATTTTTATTTTTAACTTTAATATTATTTCCATGTAATTTCGTATAAAAAATTTAATTCTTAGAAAAAAATATTTTTCATCTCATTTATTATCTGATGTTTTATATTAATTTTACGCATTCTATATCTATGTTACGAGTACAAAGTAAAATGTCATTGTTATCTTTGGCTTCAGTTGGTTCTCTGAAATTAAATATTGCGAAGAAAATTCAATTAAATATTTTGTATTGTTTAATTTTAATGATTTTTGAAGCACAATATTCTTAAATTTCATTGCTTGATAGGCATATATCACAGATTTTTTTTGAAGTTTTATACCGTTATATTCATTGTGATATGTATTCCCTTAATTTTTCTTGTTTATATATTCATAATCAAATTATAAAGCACGAAACTGAGCAGTATTGAAAAATGTATGCACATATGTAGTTTTCTTAGGTTAGGTCTGAAGGTCAACCTTAAGTGTAAATACAACCTCCCTTTCCTTTTTTAATACCATGCCTTATTCTAAAGACACAAAGAGTAAGTCAAATTTTAATTTCTTGTTACTCAGTGGTAAAATTTTTATATCTTGGTTATCAATCGTAAAACCTTCAGTATGACTTACTAATAATTTACACTGAAGATTTTAAATGCTTATTAAAGGTTGAATGTCACGCTTTAAACGCTTTAAAATGAAGAGGGTTTAAACTGCGGGTGTCCTGGCCTAAGGGTAGAGAGTCTTCCCTCTGATATGGGCGTCCCGGGTTCGAGCCTGTTGTTCTATCTGTGAGTAGTGTGAAAATACCCGCCTGTGAAAAGGGCTTGTATCAGTGAATGTGAAGCATTAAGAAGCTAAATCGTACTCTTGGCCCTAGTTGGCGTTACTGAAAAAAAACAAGAGGACTCGTTTTAGGTTTAAATCGCTGACAGATAATTGTCAGCAGGCTTACAAAGTGCCATAAGTAACAACAACATGATTTAAACTTTACTTCAACAAAAAATGAAATTCATTTATAAAACCTTTTAAAAATTAATTAGAAATACAAAAAAAAAAAACCGGACACAATTTTTTTACAATTGAAAAATGATTTTTAATAAGTTAAAACTATAAATTTTTTATGCAATATTTTCTGAGTGGACAGAGAAATAAAATCTCTTAATTTGTAATTAATTGAAATAATTCCGATAAAAATTTCACAGAAATCACTCCATCGTACACATTTCAAAGTGTTTTTGCCTGAAGTTTGGAGCTTTAGGTTTGTATAGCCTGATGAGCTCTAAGATTCTCTTATGCTTGTAAACAAAAACAATTCCTCTTTATTATTAACAGAGTAAGACAAAAAGGTATTTTTTCAGTTAAAAAAATGAAGGCAGTTAAAATGAAATGGCAGCCGAAACCAAAAATTTAATTGACTATATATTTTAATTGTCTGTAGGCTGGCATTCTATATAGTGCACCCTATTTTTCACAATGCATGGCAACGAGAATTTAAATTTTTACGACATACCTTAGAAGTATTAATTGATCCTCAAATTCAGATTACTTTTAATTACTTAAATTACTTTTAGTTATTGTAATAAAATACGGCTATTATTGTATTAATACTCATATTTACAATTAAACACTATCACTATCAATAATCGTGATTTTTATTGATTATATATTACTATTAATTACTTATGAATGCTATTGATTTGACTTGATTACTTGCGATTATTATTGATCATGAATTACTTTTGATTACTCAGGATTACTCATGGTTAGGAACTGCCATTTGTTATGACTCCTTCCGAAGTTAAATAAATATTCACCTTGGAAGAGAATAGGCACACCGATAGGGAAAGCAGCCTCTAAGTATTACACTGTTACTGTAGATTATATATTACTGTTAATTACTCCTAATTATTATTTATTACACATTACTCGTAACTATTATTGATTATGAAATACTGTTAATTACTCATGATTTAGAATTACTATTGTTTATGTACTACTGTTAATTATGTCCTCCAAAGTTAAAAAACGATTCACTGCGGATGAGAATAGGTGCACCGACAGGATTAGCAATTTCTGAGAAGTTTATTTCATGATGACAAATCTTAAATACGAAAACAAAGAGTAAAGGTGAAATGAATGTATTCTCATAAAATCTTCAGAAAAATGGCTAATTTTCGATGTACCGTAAAGATTCATTCATTTTTCAAGTCAAAAGATTCATCAGTTTTCTGATTCCATATTCTCCGAAAAACGTTGACACCAATGTGACAATTCCTTTAAAGCTTCTCGTTTGAATCCTTGGTCATCTGGTCAGTTTTTGAAGAGTTATGTTCTTCTCCTTCAATACAGGGAAGAGAAGAAAATCACTTAGTTCTAAGCCTCGTTCTCGATGAAAGTGGACAAAGACACAAAGCTATAGCAGCAAATAATCGTGTTTAACTAACTGATCAAATATCTCGAAAGTACGAATCCCAGGAAATGAGCTGCTTGGCTAGCAATCTTAAACTGCGATTTTGTGGAGTTCATGTGTAGACAGCCTAGCTCCATAATTTTTCTTAAAGACCAAAGGAATTTTTCTGACAAATGAGGAACTTCAAACTAGCGTTAAAGCAACCTCACAACTAGTAGCACAAGGCAGCATCCTTAGGGAAGGGAAATAAGATACACGGGGTATTATAATTAAAATTTCCCTTTGGAATGGTCATAAAAAGAAAATTACTGGATCAAATGTATCAAATTTGGCAATATTTTAAAGGAGGGCATGGGATTTTTTTTTTCGCCAAAGAAGCTCAAAAACTCACCATTTGGGGAGAAGAAATGAGACTGTATATAATATTGTTAAACAAAATAGGACTGCATGACATTGGTTTAAAAGATGTTTAATCGTTTCTAAAACGTGTTATAGAACATGTTCAATGTATGATATCTCAAAAAGCACTGTTTATGGTGATAACCGAAATAATTTGGCTAATAATTTGAAAGATGAGATACACCTACAAGCGCGTAACAGTTTTCTTGATATGCTAAGAGCTATTGTTGAGAATGCAATAATGCGATTTAACTTGCTTTCAGAAAATCGTGGACATCCCATTGAACATGCTTTGTATCACGTTTCAGAAACGATTAACTGCATTTTAAACCAGCGTCTTCCTCTCATAATTTAATTAAAAATATTGTATAGAATACTATTTCTCCTCTGTTGGTGAGTTTTTGCCCCTTTTTTTGGTGGAAAAGAACATTTCTTGATCTCCTTTGAACTATTACCAAAATCAATAACATTTGATCCTGTAGTTTTCCTTTTATGACATTTTCAAAGTGGTATTTAAGTTTTAACCACCCTGTATATTAATACTGATAGGCAAATGCCTCCTATAACTCCATTAATTTAAATAGTTTCTGTTATCTACATCTTCTTCTCATTTTCTATAGTTCTAATCTTTACTCTGGGATGTCAAAATAAAAGAGTTTCTGGTAACAAACGTTTATTCGATCATACTCAGTTTTCCTTATCTACTTCTGATCATTTTCTACAGCTGGAATAGTAAACAGCAACACATATTCTAAAACTATGTGCTGTATTTCAATGACTCAAACTTCTATATAAACTCATTTGGTTTAAATCTTCTATTATTCTTATAATTTAGATTGCCTTTGTCCTTTTTAATTTGCTTAAAAATTTAGGGGAAAAAAACATATTTTTTCCTTAAAATGTTGTGAAATTTTTCTTTACTAATTTTGTAGGAAAGGTCAAGTATAGAATCAAAACACATTTGAATTACATACTCTGAAGGCCGGCTGAAGAGCAAATTACAAAAAATGATGTATTTTTAACCGATATGACAAGAAAAATTAATACTATGACAATAAAATTCTAGTCTTTTGTATGTTAATATCTTTTTAATAATGTGTATTGGCATGCACGGCTAACTATAACATTTGGCATTTTAGTATCAAATGAGGTGGCATGCTAAATTTTTTATTAAACTATTTTGAGACCATTAACCTTATCCAAAATTATTCTACCTTCTATCGTTTCTTTTAGAATTAACGTTTTTCTTGCCATAATCCATTATTTCAATTAGAGGTACTTAAAGAATAATGAAGTTTGCAAAACACAATTCTTTCAAAGAAGAATGTGGACGCATAATGAATGTCAGAGGTCATTTACTTTTATTAAGAATTTTTACAACTAAAAGTGACGTTTTTCTAATGCTTCATCATTTTAAGAAGCAAAAGTTAATTTTTATGGAAGTAAATGAAATGCAACGAAAATTCTGTGTAAGAATAAAAAAAAAAACGATAATGTCTTTTTTTGAAAAGAGTTTTTTTAAGAATAGTATGTTGAGTATATTTTAAGAACATTCATAGCTTAGTTTAAATGTTTTAATTACCTTTTTTCTTAACTTTTTTTAAATTCACAAAAGATGAAGAGAGGAATTTTTAGTTTTTACTATGATTTCTTTATTGAACTTCTTTGGAAAATTCTTTTTTATTGAATGTCAATTACGAAAATTTTGAAGGACTGTGACATTTGGCAGGCAGACATAATAGCATTTTTAAATGTGAGCTTTTCTTTTCCTAAAACGGAAGAAATAAAAACGGTTAATTTATTTGAGGCATGAAATTTCGACATAAAAAGTGAGAAAGAAATAATTGGAGTTCCAGATATTAAAAATACCAAAAATATCCTATGCACAATGTTGAAAGAACAGTAGTAAGTAAAAACATATAAACTAATGAACGGAACTTTATTTTATCAATTTGCTAACTTCGTTTTAAGTATAACGCGATTAACGTAAAGAGCGATTACTTAAATTATATAAATACGTAGCATTTATGAACGTATTAATATTCACAAACTCAAATTTGTATCAGTAAATAATTTGATGGTATAAAATATTTAAATTATTCAATTTGAAATATATGTAATATTTAACAATTCAAATCCTTTAAATATTTCAGAGATTTGTGTTTTCTCAATGTTGTCCTTTTTAATTTCTCGTTTATGAAGCATTCTTATATATTCTGATGATGATTAGGTATGCACCAGAAGTGGGGCTACACTGATGCTCATAATTTAAACTTTGAAAAAGAGAATTCAAATAGCTCTCATTGAGCTAGCTATTCAAAAAGACTTTCATACGCATGCATGCTATGTGCAAAGGAAGCTAAAGTCAACAAAAAAAGTCAGCCAAATCAAAGAAAAATAAAGGAATAGGCACAAATAGAATAAGTAAAGGAGATTAAGTAACTCAAGTAATAAAGATTACACAATATTGCAGAGTAACTGCCTTATTCAAATAATAGTAGTAAATAATAAAATTTTCCAAAGCGAAGGCAATTAAACATAGAAAACAAAAAAAAATACTAAAAAAACAATAAATAATAAAACTATTTTATAGAAAACAGAAAAATATAAATAAATAAAGGAAAAAAAAAAACAATAAAAAAAATACTGGCTCAGTCTGAAGTAGAACTCATTCTCAGGAGCAAAAATATAGATAAAAAGTTTATTTAGGTTTTTTTTCTTATATTCACAATATTCTGTTCACTTTTAACGATACTTGACTTTCTCTATGCATATATCTGAAAGGTCCAAGCAATAGTATATTCATTTAAAGGTTTGCTACCATTAAGAAAGCTTGAACTCTTGATAAAAATGCTATACAAAAATGCTATAGCATGCCTCAAGTTGAAATTAGCGGGTCTTAACTTTGTCTTTAGTTAACCCGCGGTTCATCTAAGCGAAAATAATTTGTTCAAATGTTTTTCCGAATCTTATTGTCAAGAATGTTTTAGCCATTGTAAAACGAGAACAATTATTCTGATTTGATCAGTATATACACTGTTCTTCGCCATATCTGTTTTTGTTTGACTGCTGAAGCCGAAATCGAATTCACCTCTATGCAAAATCATCGTCATTTTACATGCTATTACACTAAAATGCTTAAGCTATATGCTTTGCTAAAGCAGACTATAATACCAGGACTTGTCTTTTGGAGCAGAAGTTACTGCAACAATGCTCTCTATTCAATGAACCTAATTTTCCTTTCTTCTGGATAGTAAGTATATTATCATTATCATCCAAAAATGAGAGCCAAAGCATTTCTTCACATGTGCAAAAATATGTTATATTGGAACATTTCGTTCAGTTTTTATATTAATATAATCATCGACACACAAATTATTAGAAAACCGTTTTTGAGGATTCTCTAATACAAGCAGGAGATTCTCAGATCATTAATAGCTTTGATTTCTTAGAAATAAATGATGGATTCAATTTAATTATAAGAGATAGTTGCAGGACACATGGAGCTTGGAAAATGCATGATCTCTTAACGACGAAAGAATTATTTAAATAATTTTGCAACATACAATCAATCGGTCACTGTAAAGAACACAATCGATGATATTTGATACATACTAGGTAGAAAAGTTGTCAGTGCTCTGTTGCAAAACTCGTTAAGAACTAGGAACAAGTGGAAAGATATAAGATTCGAATAGTGTTTTTTCCTAAATGAAAGTACAAGATATGAGTAATTATTGATTTCAGTCAACTATTAATACCTTGATTTTGTTTAATCCTGCAGTAATTAATTGTGCTCCTTATTGTTGTATACAGCCAGCCACCCCAACACCATTGAATTACACAGTACAGACAATTTTGTTGTAGCTGACTGCTGTTTTTATCATAACCTTTCCTAAACACTGATCGCATCAAGGAACTGACATCTTCTTTGGTATGGTTGAAAAACGCTGCTAAAAAGTGGCCAATCTTCCTCCTCATCTTCCCGTATATCCCTTTCAACCTATTTTACAAGGAGCTGGCCATCATTTTAAGAAAATTTCTTAAAATTCTCTATATCCTTCAGAACTTTCTTTTCACAGAAAAAGCAAAACAAACACTTTAAAACTTTCACGAATGAATTGTGCTATAGGAGAAACGGTTTCTCCTTTTATCTTTCCTTTTGATAAGCAATATCTGTTCACGGTATCACATTTTAAATACCCCTCCCCCTCAAAAGCACTAAGTGTGTCTTGTTGCTTCGTCTTAAAAAATTCATGTCGATTTTTTTTCTTTCTGATGTAATTTCCTTTTCTCATGCTCGCTATAACAATAGATATAATAAAAACCATTGCAACTTTTTCTCACCTACGGTATTTGTTGGAAAGCTTAATGCGATTTCTTTACATGAAGGAGCACATGCGGTTTGTTCCCCTTTTACCGTTAAAAGGATTATAACATATATATGCATACATAACAATTTTTTTTCTAAAAAATAACCTGGAAATTTTTTAAGTAGTATGTAAATGCATTAAAATAGTAATTCAATAAATTTTAGCAGATGGGATCTGTTTAAATTTAAGATAATGTTTCTTTAAAAGTTTCGATATATTCAGTAAAATAATATTTCAAATGATGCACAGAATCAAACGATAAGAAAGACCACAACGATAAAATAACTGATTTATTTTGGAATACAAAAAATAAATTCATTTCTATAAATGATTTGATATTTTTTTGTTAAAAACTGAAAAATGTTGTGCATATAAATGCAATATTTTTGATGATTTTGCATTTGTTAACCGTGAAACTTATTATTTTTAAGATTGAGTTCACTAAAAATGGTTTATCGTAATTTTAAGTCCACATACAGTAACACATATTAATCTTTTGACACAATTCTTATTAGTTTTAAATCATTAATTAGTTTCAGAAAGGGAATGAGATACTTCAATTATTTTTTTTTCCTAAGAAATACGTAAATATATTCTTGAAAAATAATTTCCCCAATCAAAAATATAAAATTTAAAGTGCCAGTTTTTTGCAAAAATGCTTGAAATCTTTTTACATATTCGTTGAAATCAATAAACACGAAGTTGTAGTTTTATTTTATAATCTAAATAAATTCTTGAGCTTCAAGGGTTATCTCTCAAAAACTATCTTTTGTAAGATCATGAAAAGAACGTTCCTAGTGCCTATCTATTTTTACGGATACTCCGGGGCTCTTACCATTTTTTTTGGTTGATGAAATAAATAGTCGTTTAGTGACAGATGACGACTTTTATTAATACGAAGAGGACAAATATACAGCCGAGACAAGTGCCGGAAACACACAGGAGCATACTTCAGCAAACAGTAAATGACAATAGTGATAGTAATAATAACAATCGCAGCACACAAAGCGATCAGACAGAATTCAGCAGAATGACAGAATCTGCGTAGCCTCAATCGATGATCTCTACAAACGTCTGCAATTCACCACTCTCTCCGTTCTTTAGCTGTACAAAACTGGCTACTCCACATGTCTCAATGCTGCTTCCAAAATAAACACCACAGGACTCGCCACACAGGTCAATTCAGTAATCGTTTGAGCACACAATACTTGTTCTTCACTGGACCGACCCAACTATTAGACTTACTGTTCCAACGATTCAATACACGACTAGTTTCACGATTACCCTATGGTTTGAGACTTTTGTAGTTCCCAGGAAGCTGAAGAAGGTTTTAAAGCAATCAGAAGTATGTCAGTTCCTATTGGCACAATTGCAAAAATTCTTGAAGTTTCCAGTGATACATATTTTGTCACGAAATTCGTTGTCAAATCTCCAAATGATGATTTGGTGTTTTCTGTCACTAGGCTCTGAGATCATTAAAGCCGTACCCAATCAATACCGAATAGAGCTATCGTAAAACTGCCATTTTAGTGATTGAATTAGCCGTGCTGGGAAGCAAAATTACAGGTTTGTAACGCTATCTATAATGAAAAATTCTGCACTGTTTATTTAAAGATTTGTCTCTTTCATTTAAGTTATCACTTAAGATTATCTTATCACTTAAAGTTTTTAAAATGCAATTGTAGTTTAAGTAAGTACAAAAATCTGAAAGATAACGACAGTCAAACTTTCAAAATTCCCAAAAGACAAATAGTTTTAGTTTAAAAACGGAAATGTTGCAATACAAGAAAAACACATTCTTTAAGTAGTATTAACAACAAACCTGTAAGAATTCTTCGCTTTCTTTACTTCAATTAATTCTTTTGGGAATTTGTTTCTTCGCATTTGTTCTGATTTTGAAGCTCGTGCTATCCGATAGATGTCATTTTCCAGATAGCAGGAGCTTCGAAAAGTTGAAAGTCTAGGAATAATCCTTAAAATCCTTTTTCAAGTTGGTACCGAGTCTAGAGAAATTATTCTCCTCTCACATATATGTAAAAAGGAAAAAGTAAAGATTTAAGTTTTCTTTTTCAATAAAAATACTCGCAATTGAAAATATTGGTACACGGTTGCTACAGTTTGAAAAATTTATATTTTTTATACAAGTAAAGGTCGATTTCTTTGAGAAATTACGAAGTTTGTAATTTAATATTCTTAATGTTTGATTAGGTGTCTTTATAAAGCCGTT
Organism: Argiope trifasciata; assembly: GCA_026543055.1. Taxonomy (NCBI): domain Eukaryota; kingdom Metazoa; phylum Arthropoda; class Arachnida; order Araneae; family Araneidae; genus Argiope; species Argiope trifasciata. Next base: position 3,876,070 of record JAPMOQ010029355.1, on the reverse strand, counting down.
AGAATTTGGTTTCTAAATTTTTTTTTGAAAACTACACTTATTTTTATATTTACATTTGCACACACTTTAAAACAATTTAGCATTTTTAAATGCCATTTTCTCAATTTGAAATCTTAGATAAATTTTTATTACGAAAAATTTCATAAATTAAAATCTAATACTAATTTTTGCTTAAATTTGGAATAGCAATTTTTCAATATGTTCGGTAATTTTGAACATTTTTCATCGTTCCATCAGACATTTGATTGTGTGAATTCCCCTTGTTAACGTCCAAGGAAGAAAAAATTCCCTTCAATATCTCCAATGCTAAATATGAGATTCTAATAAATATTTCCAACGTTAGCATGAGCGTTAAAAAATCCGATTACTCGAAATATAGCTTTTAACTATAAGATGTGTGTTAGCATTATGTTATAATGACTTCTTTGGAAAGGCATATCACACAAGAAAAAAAATAGACGGATGGATATTAAAACATAATCATTTTAATATCTATCAAAATTTGATATTTAAAAATATTTTGATGAGGGAATCAGGAATAAGGAATTTTGCTTGAGAGAATTATTTGAAACTAAGCGAAATCTATAATTCTGCCGTTCAATTAGTCACAAAAGGTTGACTAGTTATGAAAATACGTAAATTTAGAAAAACACGTTTTTATTAATGTTTTTAAAAGTAGAAAATATTTTATTTTGACATCCATATTACTATACAATTTTAAAAAAAAATCAGTACTATAAAAAAAAATTAATTTAAATTTTTAAAATTTAAAATTTTTATCCTTTAATGCGCTTGATAACTCATTTTTCTCAATATTTTAAATTCTTGTATCGTATTTTGTTTTAAAATTTTGAACATATCGTGTTTTTGAAGCAAAATCAAAATTTATTTAAAATGCATCGATTAACTAATAATTAATTTTGAAAATTCTTAAAGTATTACATTTTCAAATGGAAATTACAATATCTACAAGATTTCTAAACTATATATGTAAGCCCCAATACGTAAAATTGGCATACAATTATGAAATTCCATCCCTATAAACATGAAATTCACAAATATTTGTACACACTAAAAGGCCTGTTAATGTACATATGTATATACCATACCCAATTTATTTTTTTCAGGGGTCACAATGTAGGCGAATAAATTATTTCACTTTATGCTACGAACAAAAATTCAAAATCAAAATATGGTATTATCTATATATCACAAGTTGCAAATTTACCGAAGTTAAAAAAATAACAACTAAAGCTAATAAATTCGAAAAGAGCATTTTAGTATCAATAGAGTTTCTTAATATAAAACTTATGATTCTTCTCTATTCCATTTTCTTTTATATTTCTTTACATTACTTGATTTTTCATGTAACAAATTAAGAGGAAGGAATAATTTTTCATTCTGTGAATTTTGTTATTTATATGATTAAAATTACAGTAAAAGCAGCTTAACAAATCTCATCCATATAGCTATGTACATTTTTTATTTATCTCATTCAGTTTCGGCGTTTAAAAATTTTGATTACCGAGCTTATGCATAATATAACTGAGACAAATTAAAGAACACAATTCTCGTTACAAATGGGATACATATTTGTTATTTTAGCTTAGATTTCACGCAAAATTTCATCTACCTCTTTACATTTTTATGTTAGTCCATCATCATCCATGTGGAAGAACATCTTTGAAATACATACAGAGACATTTTATTTTAGAATTTTGTATGTAGGCCTATTATAGCTCCGAATGTAAATTTTTGGACAACAATAATAATTTTTTAAAATAGATTGTAAAAAATTTCTAACATTTTTTCCAATAAAATGATGTCTCTTAAGTTTTGCAAAGTGCAAAAGATACATTAATACGAAAAAGGAATAATTCCTTTTTTAAAACGTGAAATAAATTAAAAAATAATTCAAAAATTCAAAACTTGTATAAATGTGATTATACAATTCATTACGTTCTAAAAGTTCAAAACGCATTTCTGTTTTGTGCATTAAAACAATAATGAATGTGTGTATGTATGTTAAAGCGCTGCAGTCAAGACCATTTTAGCTTCAGGGACTAAATTTAGCATAAATATATCTAAGAGGGTGAAAATATCCACTCCGGAGTGATTTATTTGAAATTTCAACTATGATTTTAATTAATAAAAAATTAATCTGAATTTTATCCTTTTTCGTGTGTTAATTTATGAAAGTATTACTGCACAAAAAGGAATTTTACACCATTCCAAAATTTACAGTTTGGTATGTTTAATGATTTAAATTTAATAATTGTTTAGGAAATATTGCATATATTTTGGCAGTAAAAAAGTTTTATTTAGATCAATTTCTAACAACAGATTAATACATTGTTACCATAAAATTTAAATCGTCTTCATTTTTTCATCAAATATATAATAGCGAGACTATAAATTCTAGTGCAAGATAGATGAACCGCTCACTTATAATCCGACAGACCGTTAATGATGAACCATTCACTAGGATGAACCGTTCATGTAACGACTGAACAGAACGTATGCAAGGAAAAATACACACTCACAATATAACCGTAATTAAATATAAGCAATATTATCAGCTTAATAATTGATCCCCAGAGTCAAATATATATTTAATAGGTTAGGACATCGTCACTTGAAATCTGGAGGAGTAAACATTTCTTCAAACTTTTATATATCCATTTATTCATTAAAGAATGGCACTTGCGGATGGATAAGGGGCAAGTCGATGGAAGAACATTATTTCTCTCTAAACTTCATTATCCGTTTCTGTTCTTTTCTGGACGTGCCATTTCCCCAAGGCAATATACAAAGAATAATGTTTGCAACACATCGTGGCAAATTACCACTATCTATTATTCTGTCATTGCCCTGCATGTTATTGTCGGATTCAGACGTTTCCTCAGAGCATTGCAGATGTTAAATTTCCTGATCAACACAAGCCGATGTGTTCCGCATTTATCACTAGTACACAGACTGACCTAAGGCCATTATATTCAGAGGTTGAAGTAAGGCATTTTCCTGTGCTAGATTATTCTAACAATTTTGATAGAATCTTCTTGTTAAGGTATATATATTGTTTAACATATTTCATGTTTGTAAGGATACGATTTTGAAATCTATTTTTAACTCGCTATTATTTTTGTGTACTCTATTTTAGTATTTCGTACATTTGTGTTTCCTTAAAGGCATTTTCTGAATTTATTTATCGTGCAATAGACCGAGTTTATTAAAATTTAGTTTCTTACACACACAGACACACCTAGCGCTGAATTTGAGGAAAAATTAGTTTTCAGTGCATAATATTTATAAGATCAAATTATAAATAGAAAATAAAACTTAGGAACATAAAACAGAACAATTTCCTTTTGAAGTTTAAGTACAAAAATGTATTTTCACAAATTGTTGCATTTATTTTTACATGTTTTCCATTTTCCCTGTAACAAATAATCGCACCCGTTTTATAATTTTTAATCTTGCAATTTAAAATTTCAAAACCATGATTTTCACAATTTGATTGATTTGCTGATTGTAAATATTTCCCATTCTAAAGTACGTGTGAACTGTTTTTAAATATAATTTGTTTTAATATTAGCGAAAATTTCTATTCCAAAATACATTTTTATTACTAATACATTGCATACAAAATACGATAACCATTTTAAATGTGGCATATAATTTTACATGTACTTAATATAGTACTTATATAATTTTACATTTAATTATACACACACACACACACACACACACACACACACACACACACACACACCCA
>JAPMOQ010029355.1:3852568-3867295 GCA_026543055.1 Argiope trifasciata | reverse complement strand
CCAAGTTGTCGGAAACGCGCGACTGATTATTCTGTCAGTGGTGAAATGTTGGCGAAGAAACTTGCACAGGGAGTCCAATGTGTGGAGGTGCTCCATCTTGCATAAAAGTAATGGTGTCAAGGCATTGGCGCTGCTGCAAATGGGGTACAACAAATGTTTCGAGCATCCTTTTGTACCTGTTGGCCGTCACGGTACATGTCTCAAGGCCATTGGAAGTAACCTCTTCGAAAAAGAACGGTCCAAGGATGAATGTGGCTGTGAATCCACACCAGACTGTAACTTTCGGTGAGTGGAGTGGAATCTCTTGGAAGGTACGGGGGTTTGTCGTGTCCCATATGCGACAGTTATGGGTGTTCACTGTTCCACTGAGGTGGAAATGGGCCTCATCGCTCCACAGAATCTGCCACGGCCACGATGCATCCACTTCAACTCTAGCAAGAAATGTCAATGCAAAGGTCAGTCGCATCTCCCTGTCTGTGGCCAGCAATTGTTGATTAGGGCGGATTTTGTACGGGAAACAATGCACCATTTTTCTGAGTACGTTCCACACTGTGCTATAGGGAACACCCAAGTGTCGTGACACTGCACGTGCACTACTGCAGCCTAAAACATTATCCATTGACTGTTCAACAATACCGGTGGCAACATCTTCAACGACATCTGAACGAACCGGTTTGCGTCCTCGACCAGGCTGAACTCCAAGATGTCCAGTTTCCTCGAATCGAGCGATCATTCTCCTGAGAGCTTGTGGAAGCAATGGTCCCTTACGCAAATCCTTAAGTCGGCGAAACTCTCGAAGTGCTGCTGGAGCATTTCCTTTATTCTCGTAAAACAACTTCACAAGCAAAGCGCGTTCTGGCAGCGTGGCAGCCATCACTAATAAGAATGACATTCCCCACCTTTTAACTTCTTTTATACCCAGAACATGGCTTCTAACCATGCTTTATGCAAATTTTTCTGGTTACAGTATGAAATTGCAGTTACAACGGGAGTTCTAGCTTCTTTACTATTTTTATTTTCCATAAGGGGCAGAAAAATTAAAAAGGAAGCATGGAAGCATTCCATTCCGCATAAACATTTTAATTTTTATTATTATTTGTGTCTTTTGATCATAGTTCCAGTTGTGCAGCGCCACCTATCGGTGATTTCAGGAACTAATTTTTTTTTCGTGAAATCCGTTTCCCCATATTTTGAATAGTATGTGTACAAAATTTTGAGCCTTTACACTGAGTAGTTCGTTATCCATGGAGGTCAGAGTAGGGGTGTTTTATTTCTGGCCACCTTGTACTTAGGGTGAATGGGTATGTGTGAGATGGAAAACAGTTTTTTGCATTTAACCTGTTAACCGAGTAATTAACTTATATTGAATTCATTTTGCATTGAAACATTTCTTCATACCCTATTAACAAGTTAAATAAAAACATATTTATCTGAGAATTTTAATTAATAGTTCTATAACATATCTGAGAACTTTAATTAATTAGTTCTATAACATATACATAAAATGAAATGTCTAATGTCATGACAGTTTAATTAGATCAAATATAAATTTTAAAAACGTATTCATTGATTTGTAAATATCTAATCATATTCTTACCTCCATTAATTTGATGAAGTTATGAGCAGAATATTATGCTTATTTCTTTGTTCAGCTATTATCGTTATCCATATCTCTATTAATAATAAGTATGTTTAAGTGTTTGATCAATATTTACTTGAACAAAAGCTGATCAACATGGTGGATTTTTCGAATCTTGAAACAAATTTCGTACAATAAAATAATGCTTCATTGTATTCTAATGCTTATAACAATGCAAAAATTGGTGTAATAAGGAATGATGTTAAATGATTAAACCGTGCTTATAAAGTTGATAGTTCCATAAAGTTCAATAGATATAAAATAATTATTTTTTAAAGTTATGTAATACAGTTTTGAAGTATTTGAAAACCCCGCAAAGCGATTTTTATTTCCTTTCCTAATATATATATATTATACTAAATTCATTAAAAATATACACATTGTTTAATTTTTATTTTACATAAAAGATCTGAAAGATAAAATACTTAAGGAAGTAAATAGATGATGCAGGATCTCAAGTAGTTTTTTTATTATTATTTTCATGGTTGAAAAATATTTTCCTGCAAGTGTGATGATAATCGGTAATGCCAATGTATTTTTCACAATAGCAACAAAATTCTGCCCCAAATGAAATAGTTTGCTTTTAAACAAATATTGTAATGTTGAAGTTTCGAAAATCCAGAGTCGAAGATAGAATCCAATTGCAGAAATGAAGGAAAGCAACTGATATCGTTTTGCAAAATCCTATTTAGGTCTCTGCAACATTTCAAAAGGTCGTATTCAGTGAGTTTGTGATTATTATATGAAGTATATAGAAAATTCGTGATGAATTTTATCTCTTTTCTTCCGATTACGTTAAAAATACTGGTTATTGATGACATTGGTGAACTTATTTGTTGTTATAGCTTGCAGTTCAGAATTTCCTCTTCCCAAAACAGTTTATCTTTTCTAGGAAAGGAAGGCATGACCTACCACCCAGGGTCACATATTTTTTAGCAAAAATTTCTTTTCAATTTTCTCAACACTTTAATTTTTATAAAAATTCTTCACCTTTAACATGATATCCCCAAAACCAATAGAGGTATTTACATAAAAATTTCAGCGTGAGTTTTAAATGACATGGACAATAAAATGAACCAAAAGTCTTATTGTTAGCGAAATAATGTTTTCATTTTTAGGTGTTTTTAGAAAAAAGAAGGTATGGATTTATGGAAAAAATGCATATATACCAATATTTTTACTCATAACTTCTTTGCATCTCAGCATTTTTCTTAGATTTTGGTTCATTTCATTCATCATTATATTCTATAACTTATGTAAGAAGAAAAATAAAATTGATGCATTGCAATTTTGTGTAAAGTGCTAACCGTTTTAATTAAATTTCGTTAAAATATACTACAAATTTTCCTATTTCTCAAAATATATGATACTTCCAAATAATTTTTTTGTATTTATAATATTTTGTTTCATAATTAATGATACATCTAAAACCACAGTTTTAAATAGTATTTTAAAAATCCGTTTTTTCAAAATTTTCCTTCGAACGTTGTCGGATATCTTAAAAGAAACATGCTCCCATTGCCTGGTGCCTGAACTTTGAATTTAAGACGTTGTCTTATAAATTAGATGGTTTGGTTTGTCAGGTTTCGAATTGATACCGCATCATTAATCTCTTCGTATGGTTTATGATCTGCACTATAATGAGGGACATTTTCGATTCAACTCGGATTCGGACATGTTGCCGCAGGGTTACGATCTTCATATCACCCCTGACTCTCAAGGATGGTGGGTGTGGTTCGTTTCGAGGTTAAAATAAATTGTGAACGTACTGATTGTAATTAGAAATACAATGTGTTTGTAAGCTACAGTCAGACTCAAAAGTATTCAACTTTACACTGAAACAGTTTGCATGAAAGAAGTACTTTTATTTCTCAATATCAGGTGGTGGAGTTTGGTTTTACCTCTGTCCCCCCCCCCTCCTGATGAATATATTTCCCCCAAAAATATATATTGAAATCGACTTTTAAATACTTTTTGGATGAATCTTCAGGGGAAGAAGGGAGAAAGGGACAAATTGACAAAGTTCAAAATTTGGTTCAGTGATTAGGTTTGGAATTGTTATATCAAGGTTTTTTTTTCTCTTTAAAACGAATGAAATAGATGAAACGAATGAATGTAATGAAATAGTGTTTGTGTCTCTTTTGTAAAATAATGGTTGATGATTGTAGACAAGCGTCAACTGATGATATGTCTAGTAGTTAGTTTATTGTGGTTTAAAGGAAGAGTTAGGCTTGCATAAGACACGCCAAGCATATTTGGTGGTTGCCAGCTTACAAATAGAACATAAATTGGTAAAATCGTTCCAGTGTTTGGGATTTGAAGTCTTTTTTTCATTATTATTTTAAATTTATTATTATTATATTTAAAATTTTGCTTAACTAATTTCTAAACAACTTTAACATTAAAGTCAAAAATTAATAAATAGCATAATTATTTATTTCAAACACAGCATATATAATAGTTTCAGACACAGTATATTTATTGATTTCACTCAGACCGTTAGAAAACTTCAGGGGGAGAGGAGGGGATAGGGATGAATTAACAAAGTTCAAGATTTGGTTCAGTGATTAGGTTTGGAATTGTTATGTCAAGGTTTTTTCTCTCCAGAACGTATTTGTAATGAAATAGTGTTTGTGCCTCTTTTGTAAAATAATGGTTGATGATTGTAGACAAGCGTCAACTGATGATATGTCTAGTAGTTGGTTTATTGTGGTTTAAAGGAAGGGTTAGGCTTGCAGAAGACATGCCAAGCATATTTGGGGGGTGCGAGCTGACAAATAGAACATAAATTGGTAAAATTGTTCCAGTGTTTGGGATTTGAAGTCCATTTTTCATTATTATTTTAAATGTATTATTATTATTATTATTTTGTTTAACTAATTTCTAAACAACTTTAGCATTAAAGTCAAAAATTAACAAATAGCATATTTATTAATTTCAACCACAGTATATTTATTAATTTTACTCATATCATTAGAATCATGGATAAACGAATTCTTAAAAAATATCAACAGTCATTGCCAAAATATTTTGAACACAGAGAAATTCAACGTATTAATGTTGTTCTACATGGATCAGATGATTATAAAATAATAAAATAGCAAAATTAGGCACATTTTCTATTGCCTGCATTTGCTTCTTTTCATCATTTGAATTTTTGAACTTCTTTATCTGAATTTGTTTAAATTTTTGATATTTGAATATTAAAGGAATTATGTTTACTGAATTTTTTATTGTAATCAACCTATATATATTGATTGAGTTTTATTCTAGTAATACCTAAATCTCTCCATTGGTGATTTTATCTATTCATTTATTGAGAATTTATCTTCCTATACCTTTCAAATTCTGTTTCTAGAGTTTAGATATTCCGTTCATTAGCTTTAGTCGCAGATGCCACACAACAAAGAAAATTATTTTATGGCCTCCATGTATATAAATATGAAATCTACACTTCCATTTTTTCTGAAATTCATCTCCAAATGGCGCCACGATATGGAATAAAAATTTACTTACAATGAATTTTTCGAGTGACATTTGTTTCAAAAATTATTATTGAATTGCCATCTGTAATTGAAATTGACGTAGAAAAAATTCAGAACTATTAAAAAGGTAGTGGAAATAGTATGACAAAATTCGACTTTATAGATACTAAACAAATGAAATTAAATATAAAACAAAATGGGCAAAGGCATTTCATTAAATGTTTTAAATAAATTGGTAATTTACATATCCTAAATCAAGATATAATTTACCAAATACTGTTTTATTACACATCGCTCTTGATTAATAATTTCTTTAAGTTTCATTTCAAGAAAGATTCTCTTTTGTAGCTGCACGAAATCGAAGGAGGGGAAAAGGTAAACGATGGTTGGATTTTTCTTTTCTCATCACACAACGTAAGGATAATGTATCGTTAAGCTGCAGCTTAACAATGAACCTTTAATTATCTCAAGTACTTTGTTAAATGAGCTTTATTTTTAAAAATCTGCTTTTACAAGAAAAAAAAGAAGGGCTATAAAGTTACCTTTATTCTCAGGTTCCGCTAATGAGAGTCCTTGTCTTGTAAAGATCTATGAATAATACAGTGCCTAAGGCAAGGAAAATTTTGAAGAATTATGGTACCATAAAAATTAACAAGTTTTAATTGAGTGGTTGCAGTTTTAATAATGCAGTGGAATCATAGTCCAGTGAATGTTCAAAGACATGAACATTCAGTCTCATAAAGCACTAAATAAATATTTATAATGCATGTAAGTTTTTCAAATTTTAGTAACGCCTTGATTATCGGTGCCTTTGTCTATCTGTTAATTCAACCACTACGCGGAATTCCAGATGATGTTTCAGTATGGATAAATTTCCAAAACAGTAAATCAAGATTTTAAATCTCGAACTTCCTGGAAATATTTTATGTAGTACATTCGGCGAGTAAATGCGGTTTCAGTGATAAGTGCTATTCCATGAATAGATTCTTGAGATTATTTCTTGTTGTGAGTTATTGTTAACAATATATTATAACATTTTTTCAGAATTCAGTAAAAAGTTAATCATTAATTTGAATGAATCTCCTTCAATCAACTTGATATAGTCAACTTGAGAGGGAACAATTGCACCTTTTCATTTTTGTGACACATGATAGCCAATTGGTTCTTTAGGCCAGTTTCTTCCTATATCCAATAGAATAGATACATCTTGTCGATTCTATACTCGTAATAATTTTAGAATGACACCTTCTCAAGTTGATTATATCAAGTTGACTGAAGGAGATTCAATCAAATTAATGATTAACTTTTAATTGAATTCTGGAAAAATATTATAATATATAGTCAGCAATAACTCACAATGATTGCAAATTAAAAAAATACTTTCATATCCAGAAAGGATTGAGAAATGTCATAGCAAAATTTCACCTTTATAAAAATGAAAGAAGTAGAATCGAATAAAATTATTTAAAAAAAACATTAAAGAAGAAGCTTTCAGGTTTTGATTTAAGTCATTATTTTAAATTAATAAAGCAATGACTTAAGTTAAGAAACAAAAGGCATTGTTTAAGTTAATAAATCATTGAATAATAGTTTCAAACTACGAAAATAAAATAAAATGACTTCCCAAGAAACATTTAAAAAATTCTGTGCGGCTGCATATCATTTGCTATAACAATAATCAACCACTGAATAAAAAGAAGGCAGAAATTAATTATTGATTTAAGTAATTACAAAAAATTATCAGAAAACTGTTTTTTTTAATTCTTTCTAATGGATTTAATTTTTTTAAAAACTTTTCTGTTAAATACAATGAGATCAAGGTTTATGGCTGCAAGGCATGATGGGTCATGAAAAAATGGTTCCTAAATGAATGAAGAGAAAATCATACTGGTAAAAAATGTATTCAAATAATTTTAAGTAAAAAAGAATGAAAAACAAAACATTGATTTGATGTTGGTTTTTTTTGTTTAGCAATTACTACTTTTGCTGTTAATATTATTTCGCTCTTTTCAATTAAATACGTTAAAAAAATCGAACAATTATTGGCGCGTTAGTTTCCCTGAAGCTATAATTATTCCTTATATTTCAGGCTTTAAAAGGTAATAGAAGAATTAGAATTTTAAAATATAAAAAATAAATAACTCGGAGAATATAGTTTACGGTTTTTTTAGAAGGAAAATTATAAAGGTAAGTAAATCAATAATAAAAATTTTTCAATGCTTTTTATTTTCTTGAAATAATTTCAATGGAAGAAAAATAAATGTTACAGACTGAGAATCTTTAATACTGAAATTCAAACATTGAATATCTGTTTGGTATTGCATTGGTTTTATTATTTATGAATTACAAATAAGGACAATATCCCGCTATAGAATATAAGGGTTCAGTCAAAATTATGGAACGGAATCACTAATAAATTAAAAAACAAACAACAGATCTAGCTTTTCATAAAAGAAAAGAATATAAAAGAATGGAAATAATATTTTTCTTATAAAGCATTATTAGGTACATAAAAAATAAGTCCCTATTACTAACCAATGGGGAGCTCGTGTTTTCATAGCATATTAATTGCAATCAATTAGTGAAGTGATGCAAATATAAAGATTGCTTAGTAGTAAGCTAAATAAAAGTAAGGGAATTAGAAAGTGTAATAGTTAGTTAACTGTTAATTGTTACACGCACTTTATGCAATGATATTTAAAGTTTTTGATCTGAAATCTTACTAAATATGCATTTTATGACTGAATCTATTGATAAAATATAATGCCTTGCAAAAATTGTGTCAGAATGTCAATGGAGATCAGAAAGTTAAGCGAAAATTAACTTTATTAAATAAAGTGTTATAAACATTTCATTAAATAAATGAGCTGGCATAAACGCATAAATAATATTAATTTATCTTTCCATCAAGACGTGATCAATGTCATTAACTGGAAAAAATATTGATGCATTCGAAAATAAATCGATAAGATAACGTGGACGTTTTAGTACGCGACCAAGGCTTTAATCCGAGGTTTAATGGACCGTTCAGTCGGAAAGAATAAACTAATAAAACAAGAAGGGCGAATCGTGTCTGAACGGTGACCTCCAAGCTAATGGCCATCGGAACAACATTACATTTCATTGCAGCTGTCACCCAGACACAAAGGGCAATCAAATAAAGCAAAAACTACACACATTTTTTCTTGTGTTTATCCTGAATGCATGGAGTTTGGAAAAAAATATTAGTTCTTGGCATATTTTTTGGCGTTCTTTTGTGTTCAGTCCACAGAAAGTGACGTGAAGAAAAGTAAGCAAAAAAGGGATATTTATTGAGCTTGCATTTCATGTCCAATAATTTATCAGATACGGGACATTAGCCATTAAGGGATTAATTATTTTTTGGGGAGGGGTTCCTAGTTATAAATATTTTGACTGCAAATTAAAGAATGTCTCTTGAATAACTTAGACGGTTTTGATAAATGGTGCGTAATAGTTTCCAGTGATATTATGGGATATTCATTAACTATTTGAGATTAAAGCTATATCATGATTCCGAATAGGAATTTGCTCTAAGGCACTGTGGTGCATTTCATATTTGCTGTTTAGTAAATGCAACTACAATAGCAACAACCGATCTTATACATATCTGACCGTTTATGATGTTTCTACTATCTGGCTATTATATCCTTGCTATGTAAAGTGCTTTGTGAGTTTATGATTACATAATGTTTGTGATTCAGATAGAATTTAATTGTAAAAATCAAAAATACATATTCCATTAGTAATATTAATTTTTGGATATTGGTTTTACGATGACTTCAGGTTTAGCTTGCTGTCTGATTATCTCCGGATTTTCACATGGAGAGCGTCAGAAACTCATTACCACCAAGAGAACATTATTGAACGAATCTATTACGATGATGCATGACTTTTTATTTGGAGAGGAATTATTTTGGGTTCCAGAAAACCTAAATGTTCAAATTGGAACCATGGCAGGCCAAATCGATCTGGCCGTCATTCTGGAACAACAAGTACGTTTGTCTCGAGGCACCACAGGCGCAAAAGTCGTGTTTATGGATGGCAACATCCGTCCTCAAAGTGTAAACATCACAAACGAATGCTTTAGACTGGAGGATATCATCCATATAACTGGCTGACATTCTCACCGGATATCAATCCAGTAGAGCATGCGTTGGCTTGCTTGGCCAAAGAGATGCAGTCCGTCAACCACCCCCTACATGTCTACCAGAACTTTGGAAGGCATAGCTTAATGAGTAATACAATATTCCCCAAGATCAGATCTACAATTTGATATTCGGCAAGCCTAGACGTTGTACGGACTGTATTGAATCGCCTGTGAGACATACTATATATAAATTCTCATACCAACCATGTAATATTGTTTTTTTTATCAATAGAGTTTTTTGTAATTTGCTTCAGGGAGTAAAAAATCGCAATTTTTACTAATGAAATTAAATGTATAGCATCTTTTTTGCTCCTTTCCTTTAGTTTAATAAATAGATTTTACAAATAAGTCACATTTCTTTTATTTCTGACTCTTTCTTTTCCTGAACTTGTATCTTTTTTAATTTATGGAAAGAATGTATTTCGTAGCTGTTGTACGCTAATGCCTTGTAAGGCGTTTATAAGTTGTTGATAAGTTTAAGGCTTTTATAAGTTTATTGCAACTGGTGTGATAAATTTATTAGAGAGTATGCGAGAAAGTTTTAGGGAGTCTAATTCCATTGGTTTCAAGATGTGACAGATCTTAGAAAAGACGAGTAAACAAAGAGCAAAAGAGTGTATTTATTCTATATTAATTTATGCATGATCATGTTACTTTCCGACAGAATTTTCAAGAAGATTCAAAATTTGTCATATGGGTCATACCTGATTTTCTAAATCTTTTTTTTTAAATTGCTGTCACTAATGTGTCATTGGACTTAAAATTTTGTTAATTATAAATGATTATTTTGTCAACATAGATAGTTTTTCAATGCAGAGAAATGATGAAAATCACTCGTCTGCCAGCGATTTAGGGGAGCAAGAGTGCAAGTCTTCCGTTGCAGAAGATATTTTCAAGTCGATTAAGTCGTTTTATTTTGATCAACTTCGGTGAATGTGTATACTTTGCTGCCAATTTTCATTCATTAAAATAAATGTCAAAACATTTGCAGAAAGTTAAGAGTCATCTTATATTAGAGGCAACAAGTTTTTAGGAAGAGGTGGTCAGAAATTTAGCCCATTGATATGATAAATGCCTGAATATTCATCTCGGTTACTGATTAGAACTGAAAAGTAATCATGCTGGGATATAAATTTTGGTACTCAAGTATTTTGAAAAGTAACGATGCTTGTATATCAATTTTAATACTTGGCTACATTGAAAACTAATCATAATCAGACTAAAAGTAATCATAATGTTTAAATTTTGGTACCCAGTTATGCTGAAAAGAAGCTGTAAAAGCAGTAAAACGCTTCTTTTCTAGGAATGGCAATGTTTCTTGTAATTTATTTGAAATCAAGATTAAAATAAATTCTTGCAGTGCTCATGGTTGTTAGAAAATTTTATCGTATAATTTTTTTACAATTTCATTGTGTCTCATTCATTAGTAGAACTGTGAGTTCATATGAGGGAAAGCAAAAATGCATCCGTGTGTAATTTTTGACTTACTAGTAACATTATTGGAGTCCGCGACAGGATACGAAACTGATGGTAATCATTTTCAAAATGTTAAAGGTTTTAAAAAGAAGATTCGATAACTTCGTTGGAAGAAAGTAATGAACCTTTACCTTCACCAAAAAAATTAGTCATTTGATGTTACAAATGCCTGAATATCCATTGCGGTTACATTGAGAAATAACCGAACTTGTACATCAACTTGTAGTTTTCAACACTGTTAAGTTGAAAAGTAACCATGTTAGTATATAAATTTTGGTAACTGGTAAAGTTGAATAGTAACTATGCTCCCATATGAATTTTAATTCGTGATTGCGTTGAAAAATAACCATGCTTGTATATAAATTTGGTAATAAATTCATTCTGTTCTGTATATTTGTCAATTATTATTATTTTTCAAAGCTTGAAAAAGCATTATTGTCCCAAGCCTATCAATTCTATTTAAATGAACACCGCAGAATTTATTTCATATATCGCTATGATATTTTGAGTTGATCAAAGTATTGCTGAGAAGTAAAGTTCAAATTTCCTAATTGTTCTCATTTTCAGATTGAAATTGAGCAAGATTCTTTATCAGTCACCTTTTAATAATATAATTCGAATAAAACACATAATTAATATTTACTCAAATAATCGGGGAGTTCCATTCTGATTCTGTATACCGAAATGTTATAAATGCTAAATACAGCCTTGATAAATTATTATTCAAATATATGCTAATTTTTCTAGGCATAGGGAAACTGCAACTTATGAACTAGATCAGGGGTCGGCAATCTGTTTGTCCTTAAGGGCGCAATACTAAATTTGAAAATCCCCGAGGGCGCATATTTTACAGATAATCAACAGGTATAAATAGGCATTAAAAAACAGATTTTTTTATACCTTTATTTTGTTGATGTCATACATAATGATACATATAATTCAGTGCGAAACTTGGGTGTCCATATTTTCAGCTAATTTCTTATAATTGGGGATATTTTTATAGTTCCCGGTTCATAAACAATTATCTAAATGTGAGTCATTACGCTTTGTTCGGTATTTTGATTTCAAATATTTCATATTTGAGAACAAAGACTCGCTATTGTATGTTGTTGCACAATATGAATAAATTTTTAGCTCACATTTCCTTAAAATAGGATACTTATTTTCATCGACTAAGTTCCAAAACATTTTATCATTACTATGCGCTTTTAAAAATAATATCACTTTGCAAGTTTATTATTTCTAATTCTAGGTCTTCGATAATATGAAGCTCGAAATACACTGAAACTATTTCAAGGACATCATCTTCAGTAATATTGAATGGATTTATGAAAAATCTTAGAACGGGTCCTAATGCTGCAAAATCTTTAAATCAAGAAGAAAACTCTTCTATTAGCTTATCTATAATTTCTAAATATGATGTAGCAGTAAAATTTTCAATATTCAAATTTAAACTCTCAACAGTATATTTTATATTTGGGAAATGTGACAATGCTTTTTTCAATAGATGGGATTTCAACAACACTAACTTGCATTTGAATGCAATTACTGCACTAATCATGTCAGCGATATGCTGATTTTCCCCTTGTATTTTTAAATTTAATTCATTCAACTTTGTCGTTATATCTGTCAGAAATCCGTGGTCGATTAGCCAATCCTTCTTTTCTAATTGCTCGTAAAATTTGCCTCTAGATGCAATAAATTCCTTTATTTGTGGCAAAAGCATGATAAACCGCTCAAGTATTTTACCTCTGCTCAGCCACCTCACTTCAGTATGTAAAAGAAGATCTGTGAACTGAATGTCCTCATCTTCTAAAAGTAATTTAAACAATCTGTGTTGCATAGCTCCCGATCTTAAGGAATTAATAATTTTTATTACTATCATAAATACGTGTCGAAAACAGATTGTTTTTGCGCATAACATTTCCTGATGTATGAGGCAATGATAAGAAATAAATTTTGGGAATAAGGAATCCTGTCTACATAAGGCAATAAATCCTTTTTTCTTACCAGTCATCGCTGGTGCCCCGTCTGTTGTAATTGACGATAACTTTTGTACAGGTAATTTTACATCTGATATATACTTTTTAAAAGTAGAAAAGATATCTTCTAATCTGGTGCTTCCCTTTAATGGCAGAACTTTCAGGAATTCTTCTTTTGTTGTAAAATCAGAAAATACCATCTTCACGCAAATTGCTAATTGTGATATATTTGTCACGTCTGTCGATTCATCCATCTGTAGCGAAAAGAAAATACAATTTTTTCATATCATTTGCTAATTCTGCCTCCAAATTCTCAGCAATTTCTAAAATTCTTCTAGTAACAGTTCGTGCTGATAATTGCAACGTGTTTATAGCTGAAACTATTTCCTGTTTATTTTTAAATTCTTCTAAAAGTGAATCAGCAGCTTCTAACATGGCTTTTTTCACTAATTCTCCATCTGTAAATGGTTTTTTATTCTTAGCTAGCAAATGCGATAGTTTATATGACGCGATCGTTGCTCCTATATGTTGTTGCAGTGGTTTAGTAAAAAAGCTTTGCTGGTTAGTTATTGAAGATTTTAAAGAAATAATTTTTCTTTTCTTCCAATTTCAGAGTTTATTGGATAGTCACTATCAAAATTAGTATGAACAGTCTTAAAATGTCGTTCAATATTACTTTTCTTGGGAATCGCAACACTATTATTACACAACAAACAAATACAGTTCCCTTTGTAATCAACGAAACAATATAGATGTTCTCATTCACCGTTAAAATAATATGTTCTTTTTCTTTTACATTTATCCATGAAGGGTTTTGAAAGAAAAGAATTATTTCGGATTACTTGGTAGCTTTAAATGCACGGTCAAGGCGTGGTCAATTCCAAATACGATCACATACTAACAAAAAATACGTGCGTGTTATTAGATACTCTCAAGGTTAGGAAACTGCTAATCTATGCACAATCCTAAACTCAACTGACTACTTGCTGTATATCGCCGTTTGACAAGAGTAAGTAAATCGCTCTGGCTATCATACATTTACATCAGTCCAGCGAGGGTGCATTAAAAATCGATCGGGGGCGCCACGTTGCCTACCCCTGAACTAGATGGTACCCGGTGCGTTGCTGCCACCGAAAATAGTATTATTAAGTGCAATCAATGAATAATTTGGTAATTTTTTTATCGAAATGGGATGAACGGCACAACATTGTAAAAAATGTGAACAAACAATTATTCATTTTTATATATTAGATTTGTGTATTCTTTTATAATTGTGAAATTTAGTGTTCTTTCAGAATGATAATGATAGAAACTATTTATTGTATCTCGTGATTCGTTTAATATTTGTTCAGAATTCTCAAATTTAATTAAAAAAATGTGATTAAATTTTTTTTTCAAAATAGATTAAACATTGAAAATATATTTATACCGTAAAATCGTAAAATTGTTAACATATTTGAAACGATAATTTAAAATTAAGATGTACCAAAATTATTTGTACTACAATATTTGCTAAAATTTGCAAAAAATGCTAAAATTTAATTAAAATTAAAAAAAAAAACTAGGGTATGTCTCCCAAAAACTTCTTTGCATAATCTGTATAAAGTTACCTCTGAAAATGACTTGCCTGACATTTGCGTAGTATAGTTGCAAAATATTAACCATTAACTTGGATTTAGCATTCCTAAAATCTATTGTCACCTCGATTAGTTATCTGGATATTAATCCTTTGTAAATAGATGCTGTTGAGATTTGAATTTTTGATAATTGCACTATCCCTATAACCATCCCTTTTTTATAGATAAGTTTAAACCATTGCTTTAGTTTAATTACTTTAACTTCCCGATTTATAGCAGCATAAGGGTTATTTTGGTATGGACCTTATAAATTTGAGCTCCGATAGATGATCAAGACGACACCTGAGTTTGCACCCCTGCATATATATATATATATATATATATATATATATATATATAT
>JAPMOQ010029355.1:3798170-3851175 GCA_026543055.1 Argiope trifasciata | reverse complement strand
TCTATCTATCTATATATATATATATATATATATATAGATAGATAGATAGATAGATAGATAGATAGATAGATATTTATGTTTCTGCATAAAAGTTTTTATAGTAGCATACTTTTGAGTATACACTAGCGGTTTCTACCGATTAAGAATTTGGCTGAACTCAATTAAAAGTTTTATAACTTTATGGAGCCAGGATATTTTAAAGATTTCATTTTTTTTTCAACTAGTGTAGATTTTTTTGAATATTTCGGGCCAAGAACTATAATTAACTTAACTTGAGAACAAAGAAATTTTTATTGTTCGTCATTTTTAAGGAACAAAGCCTTCAAAAAAAGTCCATTAAACGAAGTGTTTCAGATAATTGAGCTTCATTGTCAGGTGACAGTTAAGTAATATGTCTCAGGATGAAAGAAAAATAAAAAAAATGACTTGTCTATATTTTCAGAGTTTCCAATTACCAAAAGGGTCATTCTTGGATGTTAAATTTAAAGACATTGCTAAACAGGGAACAAATGAATGAAAAGTGCACTCGAAGGCTGTTATTTTTCAGGGAGATATTTAAATTGTCGCTGATATATTGTGGAACATTTGAAAAAATAAATGCTTCAGTGTCAATAAAAATAGAATTGATTATTTAAGTAAACATCAGAGATGTGTATATTGTTTAAAAAAAGGAATGATAGCATAAAAGATATTGTTACGGGAAAGTCATCTGGTGATTGAATGATTAAAAATTCAAAAAGTCATATGAAAGATAACGATTCTTTATTCCACAAGAATGCACTGAAAAATAGTAACAAAATGCAGCAGAAATGTACACAAAAAAAGAGCACTTGCAAAAATCAACAGTACACTAACAATACATCTTAATTATTTAATCGTACTCCCACTAGAGACTCGTAGGAGAATTTGTTTAAAATTTAACATGCTAATAATTTCTTTTCGGTTCCTTTCTTGTTTTAGTGATTACATGATTTTTCTTAAACAGCAAAATATTTTTTTATGCGAATGTTTTATAGATATATAATTCGTACTACTTTGGAAGATTTAGAGAGTTCAGCTCATTGTGCAGTGTATTTCCTAATTTTTTTCTCTATATGTTTTTATACCTAATTATATAAAAGGGACATTGCTTTAAAATGAGTGTTTGAAAAATGTCATTATTGCAAAAATGTTATGAGTATTGGAATCTTGATTTATTTATTAAATGTAATAAGAACACAATTTCAATAAGTTGATTGAATCCTTGCTTTATATGGATCTCAACATGGAAAAATTAGCCTAATCTAATTATCCTGACCAGCAACAATGGAAAAAAAACTACTAGTAAGACAAAGTAGTACAAGAATAAAAATGATTTTGGGTTACATGAATGAAATAAATTATTTTAAAGTGCTTTAAAAAGGCATTTGAAAATTCCCTAAAAATAAAGCAAATTATACTGAAAAATTGGCATCATTGAATTTTATAATAGAGTCAAGATTAATTCAATTTTCAATGAATGTATATTTTGTTTTTTACTATAAACATAATTTAAATTTATTTAAAATTTAAATTTTCTATTATAAAGAAATTTTTATTTCTTTATAATGAAAAAAAAAATTAAATTAATTTTCAATAAAATTAAACTCTGTTTTCTATTGTAAAGAAATCACTTCGTGTTTTAACTCATAGCCTCTAGCGATTTCTCTCTCTCCCGCACACACCATGATTAGAATATGCGGATTAGAAGTTTTTGATATGGTTGCTACTTTTTGCTTAATTGAGCGATAAATAAAGTTTGTGGTGTGGATAAACATCTTTTTCAATGAAAGATTGTAGCCTCTATGGAAAGATTTGAACCATGACCCTTGTTAGCTCTTAATATTAGACATCATTTCTAAGTTACCGAGTGGACGGTCAAGTTTAAGAATTTTTCCCACTTTTACTATAAAGTGTAAAGTCACTTTTATAAACTCATAAAAGTGACTTTACGCTTTATAGAAATGTGAGTAGAGCTTGAAAACTTTTACAATTACGTGTAAAAACGTTCTTCTGTCATTGTTTATAAAGAATTGTCTCATCGGTTTTCTTAAATCTTCCATATTTTTCAATAATCTCAAAAGATAAAAAAATGATTTTAAAACTGAATTGGAATTACCTAAGGACGTATAAAATTAAAGAAAAAATATTAAAATCTTGAATTTAGAATCAATTCTTCTGAGGGTATAACATCCTGTATCCTTTCTGATTGAGGAGGATATCAACTGATCTTCAAGAAAAAGATTCTTCAATGAAAAGTTTTTCTATAATCCAACATCCATTTTGAAATCTGACAGAATCTGATGGAAAACATTTTCTTGTTTAAACCATACTAAGATTGAAAATTTGTTAGAGATGTAAGTGACTATTTTTTGATACATCGCTTTAAGTTATCATGAGTGTACATATAGTCAGTAAAATTGTTATTCTTATTGAAATGTATTAAAATTTTATTTGCCAAATTTACATTATCTTCTGATTTTTTTCATTAAAAAGTTGAAAAATAATTCACCAACGTTTTATTTAGAAATTAATAATTGATTCAGTTAAATTAATAGATATATATTTAAAAAAAGAGGAATTTAGATGAGGATAGACACTTTCGAAATTTTCAAACATTTTCACTCAAAGGCCGTTTGTTCTGGGCGGATTTGTAGTTGCCTCGTCCAGAGCAGGTCATTTTACTAGAGATTCACTGGTGAACACCAGTGAATAGGGAATTGCATAAAGGTGATCCTTAAATAACAATATTTTGTATTGTTACCTTTAGCGAATAATTGGTTTTTCAGAAATAAACGATGAAAAAAAATTAAAACAATGTTTTGTCTAACTTCATTTTAATGGCTTCTTCAACAAAATAGTTTCAAGCTTTATGTTCTGATAGACACATATCACATGCTATTTTAGACGTCTTATACCATTATTTTCATTGCGATATGTATTCCTTAATTTATTTATATACTAGCTATTACCCATGATTCTGGTAGCTTGGAAATTTCGATGTATACGTACTAAAAACTACCAAATAAGGGCAAATAAAAAATTAAACTTAATCTAAAAACAAAAATATAGGACATGAATACAATTTAATAACAAAAACGCACAACTAAAGTAAAAACAATTTATTTGCAATGTATACTCAAATAAAATAAAATAGAAAATCAAGTCCGATCAAATCTGTTTTATTTAGATCGAGATTGAGATGGCTACAACAGTATCATACACATAATTTTTAAACTTTTAATTTAAATGAAAACACAATTGTCAACAATCACGCACGAACTTTCAACGCCAGTTGGCTCAACGCACATGTCTGTCTTTCCTACGCCAGTTGAGGTAATGTAATGCTGATCAGAATTTTTTTATTTCCTTTATTCTGTTTTTTTTTTAAATTTAAAAGTACTTCAGAATGAATTCGAAAGATAGATTAATTAACAACATTTTGTTTTAAAACATCAAACACTATGGAAATAAACAGAATCGCTTGGCTAAATTGGTCAAAATTCTCCTAAGCCTAACCTCGTTTCTGTTAAATAAAAAACGAGTCCTATTCATCTTTGGCAGAATTTGGCCTCAGCTTTTTAGTGCGCAAGTTAGGTTTTAATTAATAAAAAATTAATCACTCAATTAACCGGAATAAAAACTAGACTATGTTCAATTACTGACAGTAGTCTATCTTTTTTCTAAATTTCATCCAATACCGTTCTGCCGCTGTGGCGTGATTGCGTAACATCCATCCATCCAAACTTTCTCTTTTATATATTAGTATAGATACTTAAATATGCATACGTTTAAACACATATACGAAAATGCAACACTGTTTGAAAAATAATGTTGCAATTAATTTCTGTTTTCCAAGTTTAAATTACACTGCTTATAGAAAATTTTATTATTCATTAATTATGTTTGAATGATACTTTTTATCTGTTATATTATGTAAGCTCCGTTGCTTGAGTTAATCAAACTCAAGTGCATTTTCTTTTTAAGTGGTTGATTCTTCTTGATTTTTTTTTTAATTTTTTAGTTTGCGAATTTCATGAATCAAATGTTAATTTTCCTCAGCTAATTTTTCTAGCTCTGTTATATTTTTTTCTAGAAAAAAAAAACGTTCTCATTTTAAGATGCTATTGTGTCTGCTTACTAAATATCATAGTTCTTCAAAGTTCTTATAGTAAAAACTAGATGACGTTCATTAAAAATAGTTTCAAAAGAAGTTCAATAAAGAAATCTCAGTAAAGACTAAATGTTCTTTTCTTCATTTATAGCGAATTAAAATTTCATTAGAAAAAATGTAATTAAAACATTTAAACTAAGCTGTGAACTTTCTCAAAATATATTCAACGTTCCATTCTTATAAAAATTCTTTTCAAAAAAAGAGATTATCAATTTTTTCTGAGAAGAAACTTCAATGGCATTATATTTACTTGCATAAAAAATAATTTTCACCTCTGAAAATGTTCAGACATTAGAAAAGAGTCAATGTTAGGTACAAGAATTCTTAATATAAGTAAAAAACCTCTGACATTCCTTGTAAGTCCGTTGAAAAGAATTGTTTTTTGCAAACTTCATTATTCTTTAAATTCCACTAATTGAAATAATGGATTATGACAAGAAAAAAAGTTAATCCAAAATGGAGTGATAAAAAGCAGAATACTTTTCGGATAAAGCTAATGGTCTCAAAATAGTGTGATACCTCATTTGATACTAAATGTCAAATGTTATAGTTAGTCATGAATGTGAATAGATATTATAAAAAATATTAACATGCAAAAATAAGAATTTTATTGCCGTATCGTTAGTTTTTCCTGTTACATTACTGAAAAATACAATAGTTTTTTTTTTAGATTTGCCCTTCAACCAGCCTTCAAAGTAGGTCATTAATGCAAGTTTTTGTCTATACTTTACTTTTTCTACAAAATTAGAGAAGAAAAGTTTCACAGCAATTTGGGAAAAGAAAACCTTCTTTGCTTTTTTTTTAATTTTAAGCAAATAAAACGAAGACAAATACCATGAAATTAATAAGGATAGTAACAGATTTTAAAACAAAAACGTTTTAATAAAAGTTTCCTTTATTCTAACAAACTCATGTGTTTAGTATTTACGTTGTTCTTCACTCGTCTAAAAAATGGTTATAAGAAATAGAGAAGAACTATTTACGATAGTACTAAAAATCTTCAGTATAAATTCTTTTATTTTGTTATCCCATAGAAAAACTTCGAACTGTAGAAAATGAGTAGAAGAAGTAAACAAAAAAACTGATTGAGTTATTGAGCTAATACAGTTATCTCCAAGATTCTTATAAATCCAATTTTGACTTTAAAGGTTTCGATTTTCGACGCCAAATTCAAGAGTAATTAACTCACCATCCATTCAGCATCCATTAGAGACATATATAAAACTATCTTTATTATCAGGGATATAAAAGTGTTGAATATAACAAAGCAATATTACAAATTCATTACACAATCATGAAATCCTTAATCAATAAGTTAATGGCTGGGTTTGGTCCTCGTGTTACCAATGACAGATACATAAAGTTAATTTAACGAACTTAAACAAATTTAGATATCTCAAATTTTTATACCTACCTTATATGTGAGAATATTTGATACATTGAGGAACAAGGATAATTTTTCTGAAATAATAGGTAAAAATAGCATCTTCTTCAAGACTGTTTTTGTTTGATTACAGAAGACATAATTTTACTTCTACCTGTGTACAATCGTCGCCATTTTGTAACTATGGACAAAAATATGGTTAAATTTGTTTAAGCAGTATTCTATAAAGAACATGCCATTTAGTGCAGAAATGATTGTAACAATGTAGTGTATTTAGATGAATATATTTTTTCATTTCTTCTCGACAACAGATTTCTTCAAAAGGTGCGAGTTGAAATAATTCTTCAAATATGCAAAAACATGATACATTTGGAAAAGGTTGAAAATTAGGTTTGGTTCAGTTTTTATTTTAAAGGAATTATTGATCTGCATAGTATTAGGAAATTTTTCCTGAGAATTCTGTAATACAAGGAAGGGATTCTCAGATTATTAGAAGCCTATGCTTTTTTTAAAACAATTAATTCCCTTCAATAGGCAATAACTATAGTTCAAATTGATCTAGGCGAATGCATGGCTTCCTCAATTATGATGAAATTTTTGTGAATAATTTTGTAACATATTCCGTGGACAAGAGTCCAATCGATGATTCCAGATACGTATTCAGTTGCCAAGTTGCCAGCTCCCTGTTCCAAAATGAGTCAAGAACTGTGAATAAGCTGAGGAGAGCTTTTACCTAAGTATGAATAATAATCTCAGTCAATTATTAATGCCTTGATAGATATCTGTGCGGAAATTAATTATGCTTCTACTTCTTCTTCTTGTTTGCAGCAAACCCTCCCACCACCACTGAATGAAACAATATTGACAGGATTTGTTTTGGTCGATTGCTGCCTTCATTATAACCCTTTCAAAACACCGACCGAATGAATGAACTGAGATCGTCATCGGGGCGATTGGTCCTTAGTAATAAAGTGGATAATCTTTGAACTTTCTTCTCATCTCCCCGTACACTTATCATCCGGCCAAATGAGAAGCAGGAATTACATTTTAAGAAAATACCCCCATAATTCTCAATTTCCATCTTTAGCAATGCCAAAATAAGAATGCCAGTTTTTTTCTAAAAATTCAAAAGATCTCCTGATTATACTATCGTTTTTACTTTCTTTCATAATTTTTTTCTGAAAATTCAAAAATTATCGTCTAAGAATAATCTTTTTCAAGACCTTAAAATAATCTCTAGTGCTTGCTTAGATGCCATTTTTTTTCAAATCCGTCGATTTTGTCAGAAAAAAGAAAAATCCTGTACAATTCTTTTTCTATTTAAAAAATTTAATAATCGAGGTTTTACATTGCTACTTTTTAAACATTTAAATGCATAATTAATCTAGTTTTTATCCTTTCACTAAATTTTAGTGGTGTTTCGTTTCATTTTGATCACCTCTTTATTATAATGAATGAGAAGAAGCAATAAAAATATTCATCCAATCATTTCAAAGCTTGGTTCTAGAGCATCAGTTGGAACGAAGAAAAGATGTGATGAAAAATTTGTAAATTATTACTACGGGTACAAATCATATATTTGAATTAATCTTTTTTTTATTCAAACAATGTGGAATATTCTTAAAAGTTTCCGACTTCAAAGGTTTATGGTAAATAAGTTTTAAAGACATAAAGGAAGATAATTGGAACTAAACTTTCGTGATCCTATCAAATAAATGACTTAATATAATTAAAAATCAATTGCTTTAAGCTTTCTTTTTAATTAAAAGTTGTAAAATACATCTGTAGATTAAGAAAACATTGAAATTTAAAATCTAACGACAACCGAACTTCTAAAATTCCCAGAAGACAAATCACTTTGAAATGTTGCAAGACAACAAAAACATATACTTTAAGAAAACTTACAACAAATTTATAAGAATTCTTCTCTTTGTTTACTTCAAATAATTCCTTTGGGAGCTTGTTCCTTTGTACTTGTTCTGATATGGAAAGATGTCATCTTTCAGATAGGAGAAACTTCAAACAGTGAAATGTCTAAGTATAATCCTAGAAATCCTTTCTCACGTTGGTATTAAGTCTTAAAGAAATTACTTCCTCTCACATATTTGTAAAAATGAAAAATAAAAGATTTAAGGTTTCTTTTCCTATAAAAGTACTCGCAACTTAAATTGCTTGCACGATTGCCATATTTTGATAAATGTTTTCTTAAAGTAGATGTCTACGTTAAATAGTCAATTTTTTGAGAAATTATGAATTTATCTGTAAAATATTTAATATTATTAATGTTTGACCAGGTTTCTCTATAAAACTTTTAGAATATTATTTCTTAATCCATTTTAAATGTTATTTTTATATTTGTTTTTAAATGTTTTTAATGCAGTTTTGCATCTTTAGATGACATTTCCTCAAATTCTAATCCTTGATAGAATTTTTTTATGATGCAGATTCAAAGCATATTTTTTTGCTGAAATTTGTTATAATGACATTTCAATTTATTTTGTAGTTCCTGAACTAGATAATAAGTAATCTATTCATTTCGAAATATTTTATAATTGTTTACTTGCTCCACAGTGCGAAATAAATGTGAAATTTGTTGTTATTTATCATTTCAACACTGGCATACCCTGAATGCATAGAAATACAGCTTAGTTTTTAGTTCAGGAATTACATTAATACAATTATAAAGCAATCTGTTGAATTTTAAGAGAATCCCTTGATAAACCTCTAAAATAGAAGACTTTTTCTTTGTATTTCTTTAAAGCCCCCCCCCCCAAAAACACCTCCCTTTTTTTCAATTAGAAAAAATATGCAATTTAACTGATATAATTTGGTTTCATAGATATTTTGTTCAATTTTTTTAAAAGTAATATTTAGAAATATTTTTTTCGAAAGTATTCGAATTTTTTTAAATGGATATTAAAATAGAATGTGTGTATGCGTTGGTGTGTGTGCCTGCTGGTTTTGTGCAGATTAAAATAAAAGATCTGGAAGGAAAAATAAAACTTGGTAGAATATACTTTGGAGTGATGCAAGAATAATTTTTAGAGTAGGAGTGAATAGTTTGAACTTCTAACTTAGAATGTACATAAATTAAAAACTTTGAAATATCTTGTTTTTTGTTAGATTTTTTTTGAAATGCTCTAAAAACTTTATTTCACAAAAAATATTTTCTTAATCTTAATTAAAATTTTTAAAATTATGTTTGTAAAGTTAGTAATTTAGTAACTGAGTCGAATCTCAACGAATTTTGAATAAAAAAATTATTTTTATCACAATTTTTTATAACAGACTTCGTAATTACAGTGATATGTAATCTTTTTTCCTTATTTCATCAAATATTCGATTGTATGAGCTCCTATTGTTAAAATCAAAGCATAAAATATCCAATTCAATAATTTCAATGTTAACATGAGATTCAATTTTTTCAATGTCAACGAGAGATCCCATTTAATATTCCTGATGCTAAGGTGAGATTCCATTCGAATTTCAAATGCTAATAAATTGAATAAAAGTGATTGTTTAGTAGAGAGAAGTATAACTTATAACTAACTATAAGATGGCTTAAAAAGTTATGTTTTTAATAGCATTATGATATAATGCTTGAATTCATTAGGAACGCCTAATACACTTTCAAATACAGTCTGAAGGTTACAAAACAATGTGTTTTTAATATCTATCACAATTTGATTGAAAATATTTTGACCAGAGAATCAAGAACTAGAAGTCTGGTTGAAAAGAATTATTTGAAATTCAGCACAGCCACCATACCATTTAGCTACCAAAAGGAACTTGTTTTGAAAAGAAACCAGTAATTAAACAGAAAATAAATCGGAAAAGAATCGAATAAACTCGAATAGAAAAAAGAGTATATTTTTGACATAAAACTGTTGAGGTTTAAAAAAAAAATCATTAAATAATTAGATGTTAATTGAAATTAGAATTTGTATTAAATTCCTAATATATTTCCATTTTTAAAGAATGTTAAGGAAATTTACTTCTGACTGTATTAATAGAAAATAGTCACGATAAGTATTTTCGCTAATGCCTTACATTCGAATTCTTTTTCTATAGTTTGTAAATGCCACAGAAAAATGTGCTTACATTTTCCCCAATAAATTGAAAAGTTTCATATACATTGAAAAATATAAGAGATACAAGAATATAAAAAAATGAATAATTCTATTTTTGAAACGCGTGATACATTAAAAAATATATAAAATAATTAAAATTCAAGAAATTGTTTAAATATGATAGTTTCTGTTTAATTCTATAATGAATTTTTCCTAAAAGTTCAAAATACGTTTCTCATTTGGGAACTGAGAAAAAATGGAGAGTATGTGGATGAAAACGCCTATTTGCTGAGGTTAGACCGTTAAAGTTTCAGGGACATAATTTGGCACATGTTTACCTAAGTGGGTGAGAATGTGTACCACGGAGAAATTTGTTTGAAATTTAATTATGATTTTAATTAACAAGGAATTAATCGATATTTTTGAGTTTCTCTGCTATGACTTCTGAAATTATTATTGAACAAAAATATATTCTACATGAATTCGAAATTTAAAATTTAGTCTTTTTGATGATCCCAATTTAATAACTTTCCTTACATTTTGGTAATAAAAATCTTTTCATCTAATGTCCAGAAACAGATTAATACATCCATAACAGATTAATAATAATTTAAATCGATTTCTAGTTCAATCAAATATATAGTTGCGAGATTATCTATTCCAAAATAAGTCATTAACCAGTTTAAATCCATCTGTCATAAATCGCTCTCTCTCTCTCAATGTGCATATATATATATATATACAAGGAGAGAGGGAGACAGAGAGAGAGAGATGATTTTTTTTTAAATTTTATTTTCAATTTTTCTAGCTGGCAAACAAAGTTTCATAGATAGACCGATTTTTGGATTTAAAAAACACATCTTTTTCTAAATATTGGTTTGAATTTGGTCAGTTACTTAAATTAATTCGTAAGAATTCAGATAATGTATAATTTGGAAATCAAGTTGTAACTTTAATTGCCGATAAACTATCAAATGTGATAAAATTTTGCATTACTTTCTAATAGCCTTATTTAAATTAGTTGAAACTATCCCCTAACCAGCAATCTTTATCGATTAAGCAAACACTGCTTTAATGGTTTGGTTTATTATTAAAGAAACATTGCTTGATTTAGGTAATAACACTGTGATTTCCAAGTTAAAAACTGCAACAACAGACGAGAGATAATTCAAAAGTTATACAGTGAAAGCCGACTACAAATAGAACTACATAAGCAGGTGATAGATAATGGAAAAACTATATTGTGAAAGTAAACACCAAAATAAAACGACATTAGCCTTATATTTGGTGATAGATATTTCAAAAGCTATACCGTGAAAGCCGAAACAAAAAACTATAAATGGCCAATTTGTTGCCTATGTATTTTGATGATTTAAAGATTTGTTGCCTTTACATTTTGTGGCCACAACAATATGTTGCCTTCACATTTTGAGGCTCGAAAAGCCTCAAGCAAACACATCATGCTTTGACATGATAATAAGCAAAGTTTTCTGTAAACACTTGGTGGCCAGAGGGAACAAGCAATACACAGTGGGTTAAGAGATCGTAATTAGATTTTCTGGAGGCTTAAGCATTCTTCAAACTGTTATTTCCCCATTTATTCATTAAAGAATGGTACTTGCAGATGGACAAATGGCAAGTCGATGGAAGAACATTATTTCTCTCCAAACTTCATTATCCGTTTCTGTTTTTTTCTGGACGTGCCATTTCCCCAAGGCAATATACAAAGAATAATGTTTGCAACATATCTTGGCAAATTACCTCTATCTATTATTCTGTCAATGCCCTGCATGTTATTGTCTGATCCAGACATTTCCTCAGAGTATTTTAGATGTTAATTTTCCTGATCAACACAAGCCGATGTGTTCCGTATTTATCACTAGAATCTGTGGCCATTATTATCAGAGGTTGAAGAATGCCTTTTCCTGTGTAAGGTTATTCTCAATTTAACAATTTTGATAGGATATTCTCTTAATAATGTTAATATGTTTGTATCACATGTTTTAATTAATATGTTTCAAAACAGAATGGATTTTAAATTACAAATGTCATTCATACTAAAGAACAAAACATTCATGGACAAAAACAGGTTTTTAAAAAGGCTTTTATTAACGCATTGTTCTAATAATTATAAATATTTTGGAGTATTAAATAACGTTTAAAACTTAAATAATAATCTTATAAACCTTAAATAAGTCAAATAAAAGCGTTTGAGAAATTTCATTTTGAAAGAAATTTCTGAAGAACTTTTATTTGACTTTCTTTTTGTTTGTAAGGATGCAATTTTGTAACCAATTTTTAATTTACTATTGCTTTTTAGCTTTATTTTAATATTTTGTTCACATGTGTTACCTCAAAGACAAAATTCTATTTAAAAATTTTTCTGAATTTAATTATTATTTAATAGATTGTAATAATCGAAATTTAATTTCCATCTAGTGGAGCCGCCTAGTGCCGAATTGGAGGAAAAATCAGTTATAAAATTCATAATATTTATAAAATTAAATTATATACAGAAAATAAAATTAAAATTGCATCACTAAGAAACTCACTAATAAAATTATTTTTTTGCAAACTGTTTTTGCACTTTAATTTTGTCTTTCACAAAAGAAAAAAAACACCTTCTTTTATGGTAATTAATTTACAATTTGAAATTTCAGAATCATGATTTCAACAAATTGATTTATCTGCTGTATCAAATATTTCTCGTTTTAAGGAATATGTAATAATTTTTTGCTAAAGTTTCTTTCCGTGTTTGTGGGGATTTCTATTTAAAGTTATTATTATTATTATATAGCATAAAATATTCGATAGAAATCTTTAAGTCTAATATTTATTTTTACACTTTTACCGGCTTCTAATCAGAGATTATTTTTATTTTGAAATCAAAATTGTTAGGAATTTTTTTAAATATTAACTTTATTATCGTAAATATGATCAAGTATTCTTAAATTTTGTACAGAATGAAAACTTTTATGAAATTAAATATAATGATATTTTATTTTCTAACAGATTTTCAAAACAGAATTTCAATTACCATGAAATCGTTTCTCAAATCTATTCTAGTTCAACGTTATCGAAATGAGACTTCCAAAATTTACGAAAACAAACTTCTAAGATTCCTCTTCTGAGATGGTCTGTAGATAAATATTGACACTCGAATAAGTATATATACGTCGCTAGTTGAGGAAATGTTTGGACAGCATAAAGTTTAAAGTCAATATTTTCATCACTAGCTCATTTCCTGGATAATAATTTCGCAATCTTTCCTGGTTATATCCACTTTAAGATCGTCTTAATTAGGGAAGAAAACTCTTATGACTAAAAAAAAAAAAAGACTTAACAGCACGTTTCGTAAAATATTTAATTTTACCTGTAATTTAACTGTAACATGTAAGTAAAGAGTGTTTTTTTAATTTAACATTAAGGACCAGTTTACACTCGGCCTAGGCAGCGCATGCGTAGAAAAGATGAAGAAACTGTAAATTCTATTTATATTTTATATTCTGTAAAGAATATTCCAAATTATCTATCACCTTTTTGTATAAAATACAAATAACAATAGTAATTTACGTATATTTAATTTCGTACTAAAATTAACACTAATTTTGAATTGTTTGAAACATTTTAATGATTGCTACTTTCATTTTTTAATATATTATATGGCTATAAATACAAAATTGAAATTAAAAATTGTAAAATTAAATTAATATACATTTAATTAAAAATCAGAATCATACATTTAATTAAAAATTAATAATCAATATTTCATAAATTGACTACTAGATAGCTATGCATTCATGAACTCAATATTTAACTAATAATTATATTAATGCATACTTCTTCTTCATGAGCAAAACAGCCCCTTGCAAACCTTTGTGTCTTCAACAACATGTTTTTTTGAGCTCACCTTTATAACCTGCATCTCTTCTCCAATTCCTTATCATCAGATTTCTCAGGTCCCTTTCTACATCATACAGCCATCTAGTTGGAAGTCTTCCTTTGACACGTTAACCTATAGCATTTTTAAAAGTGGATATTTTCAAACGTCTGTTTTGAGGGCATCTCCAGATATGGCCGAGCCATCTTAACCTGCTTCTCCGGATATCCAATGTTATCCGTGGTTGCCTATAGAGTCTGCATAGTTCAAAATTGAATCTAGTTCGTTAATATCTTTTCTCTAGTACTGGGTCAAAGAGAATTCTAAGAATCTTTCTCTCGAACATGTTCAGAGGAAGTCGAGTGTCCAAGTTTCACATACATAGTGCAGAACATACATAATATGAGTCTTATAAATTCTTAGTTGAGTTTTTTGACACTCAATACTGAAAAGATCTAAATTATTAAAAAAATCGCATTACAAGTATGAACAAGTAAATGTGCAAAATTTCAAAACTAATACCTTAGCCATGACTGAGAAATTAATTTAAAAAATTCATCTTCAAAACATGAAACATTAAGCTCATTAAAAGTATTTAAAACTGATTTTTTTGAAACTTGAAAATTTAAAACATAGAGCGATTTATTAAAATATGGAGGTAGAAATTCTTGGAACTTGCAGAATTTTCCCTCTTTAAATTTTGGATATTAGAAAGCAGTGAAACTAGAAACTGGTCCTCTAACGTCATATTCATGAAAATATTCAGGGATGGCGATCTCCTTTATTGAAGTGGAATTTGAATACTTCCTAGAAGCATTTGAATGCATATCCTTAGAAGATTAACTTTTGAGAAAAAGCTAACAACTCTTATAGAAAACTTTTCCAGCACAAATCTTATCAAATTGTTCTAAAAAACAACATTTTGATAAAAACTGAGACAACGAATAAGGGAAATATAAAAATTTACCCTTACCGAAAAAATTTGAAATTCCATTTGCATAGAGTAACCATGAAATATTTCTGATGTTGATGCAATTAAGGGGCGAATTTGTAGCTTCAGGAAATAAGTTAAGATAAGGATGGCGTGTTCCCTGTTTATCATCATTTTACCTTTCCAAACAACTCAAGCGTCGAATAGTTTCTGTACATCGACACTATTTTCTGTACATTCCAGACATTAATTTCTTTATTCGAAAGTTTTCTCTTTTAGTATCTTGAAATAGTAACCATGAATATAAATAACTTGAAAATCTTACTGAAACTTTAAACTATGTGTTGAAGAAAAAAGTATCATTTATTGTTTTTTCAAGTTTCTGTATATGCTTCAAAGCGCAATCGAATTGTTATGAAAAGATCAAAATGTGGAGAGAGAAAAAAAAACACATGGTAGTACTTTTATGGCTTGAGATTGTTAATTTATGCATCCACAATAACTTCTAGATTTGCATCCAATATATCCCTAAATACATGGTGTTTCAAACCACATGGGCAAAAATTTAAGGGATGATAGGAAACATCCAAATAAACAATTTTCAGCATACAACGCATGCGCGGGGAACGAGTAGTGAACTGCTAGACGGTGCTATAATGGAAAGTATAAAGCGCAAACTTTCTTACGCATCGTCAGTTCTACAGTGTATTTCAGAAAGTATGGCGACATGCAGTAATCAGGATAATGGGGATATGTATTTTATATCTGGTCTGGCGACTGGAAATGCTTTTGAAGTTGCAAGATCGTACAGGTGGCGTTTCTCGAGAAGATATGTTGGAAGGATTGGTTGGGGTGAGCCACACCTTACCCGATCTCAAATACCTTTTTTCCGTTGGGCCATTTGAAAAATCTCGTCTACGAAGGCCCTATCGGCTCCGTCAAGAACCTAGTTGCCAAGATTTCTGTTTCTACCGGTGCCATCCTAGAAATACCGGAAGTCTTTGAAAAAGGGCACTGCTCAATTTGTCGCAGATATAACGCTTTCATTACAGCTGGTAGTTTCTGTGATTTTGCCATACAAGTTGTTAATAAAATTATTCAGTACCTCCTCTTTCCGTTTGGTGTTTCGTTCTTTCCCGTGACAGTAACGGATACCTTCTAGCGGTTCACTGCTTGCTCTAGGTTATAAATAGCTTATTTAGATATTGCGTATTACCACTTAAATTTTTGCCTGTGAATTTTGAAACACCCTGTATGAAAGGATGGATGAGTAAGTGTAAGATGATTCTTAAATGTTCTGCATTTAAGTAGAAAGATAATAAATGTAGAAAATATGGGATCTTAAGAAAAAAGTTGAAGGTATTAAAAAAGAAAAATGAAACTAATAGTCCAAAGTCATGATAGTTTAATTCGACCCAACAATGTAAGTACTTTTCTTTGAGGTCAGAATTTGCAGACCGAAAAAAAGTATATTTCAAATGGTGTATAAGTGATGCTCTTAAAAGTCTTGAAATTAAATTTTATGAAGATAGAATGTTTTAATTTCCTTTATCTGATTCTAAAAATATAAATATTAGTGTTTGGGAGTGAAATGATCGTCTAAAATGAATTCAAGCTCTGCAGTTGAGAAAAAATGCACTTTTAATTTTAATTTAGGCCAAACGTATTAAAAAATTTATATACCTCTTTTATGATTAATATATCATAACAGTTCAACAGTTAATTTTACACATTTTTAATATCTATATATTCTTTTAATTTAAAGTTTTCATCTATCATTACGATATTTCTTTTTTATTTAAACGCGAAAAGAACCTTCCCTTATTCGTCAACATATACGCAGGATTAGTAAGAAATAAGTTCCTTAATAAGTTAAGTAAGCCCCTTCAAAGGGTTCTAAAATGTGTTCTATCCATCCAAAAGCGATAAAACTTGAACTATAAATTATTGAGAGAATGCGCTTCACATCTATTAAATAAAAAATAGTAAAAATATTCATTATTAGGTGGCGTTGTAATACACATAAACACATTTATTATTGTTTACAATTATTAAATAAAGTAAAATTAAAATTGCTCAAAAGGTTTCCCTTCATTTTCAATAATATACTCAAACCGGTAAACTATATTTTCTATAGATTACGGGAATGAATCTTTCGGAATATTAAGAATATGGCGCCGAATCTTGTCGTTCAGATCTGGTAGATTTGATGGTCTTTGACGGTAGATATTGTCTTTCAAGTAACCCCACAAACAAAAGTCACAAAGGCTAAGGTACGGCTAGCGAGGAGATCATGATATTTGGAAATGACAACTTATAACTTGTGCATCTGTGAAATGTTGTATTAACAATCTCTTTACACGACGATCCATAAAAGGTGTGCACTGTCATGCATAAAAATGATGTTTTGAAGGCATCCACACTGTAGAAGAGTTGCGATTACAAAATCCTCCAGCATATAATATTACCGTACTCCTGTGATGGAACAGTTTTGGATTCCAATTGAAATTATCTCTTCTAAGAAATAAGGCGCTTTGATAAAGGCAGCTGTAAAGCCACACTTTATTGTCACTTTTTCAGGATGCAAGG
Source organism: Argiope trifasciata (assembly GCA_026543055.1). Taxonomy (NCBI): domain Eukaryota; kingdom Metazoa; phylum Arthropoda; class Arachnida; order Araneae; family Araneidae; genus Argiope; species Argiope trifasciata. The sequence goes on along the minus strand of JAPMOQ010029355.1, from coordinate 3,834,129 downwards.
ATTGTTTGTGAGGGTTTTACTCTGTTCAAATTTGACAGTTATGGGTATTAACTTTCCTATTGAGGCAAAGGTGGGCCTCATCACTCCACAGAATGTTCCATGGCTAAGTTGTGTCAACCAAAATTCGAAAAAAGAGCTGAAGTGCAAAATTTTCATGGACTTCTCCCCGTCCTGCAACAGGTGCACACAGACTGGAATTTGTATAGATAAAAATGCAAAATCTTCCATTCGATTCTTCGTACAGTGGAATACGGCATATGTAGAATATGGAAGATACTCGCAACCTCACTTTATTATACGGCGACTGACTACATACATTAATGAGAGTGGTCGCAACATTTTCGACGCTGAGAGGCGGGATTTGTTATCGTCTTTTACCTGAAAGAATGCAGAGATGCCCAGTTTTTAAAAAATTCTGCATCAGCTTGCGTAGAAACTAGGGGACATTGGACCTCTTCGTATTTGATTTATATGAAGAAATTCCTTTAGAGCTACAACGAAGTTCTATGGGTTCTGGTAGAACAGTTTAAACAATATCACTTTTACTTGCAAATTAGGCATGACGAACAGAAAAAATACTAATGTTCGTGCAGATTATGACCTTTCTATCCAAATAAAATTTTCAATAGACATGCGCTATATACAAAATATGTTTCACGTTTTCAATATATGTAATTAAATGTCAATTGGGCTACAGCGCCATCTATTGATGAATTTTCATGCTAATTTTTTAATTAATAAATACAAAGTGCATCATCTGAATAATCTGTAGATCAAATTCTTGTTTTATTTTTGTCAATAGAATACATTTTAGAGTCCTCTGAAGTGGATAATTTATTACTTGTTAACCCTGTAAATACATATACTTGGAAGTATGTTTAAATAGATTATTGAAAAGCTTAAAGCAAATTTATACTATATACATTTCTCCTTTTAAACTACAATCCGACTAACCTATAATGGAATCTGTGTTATAAAATGGGAAGATTGCTTAATTTTATTTCGCGCCATTGTAATATTGATTTATTAGAGAATTATAAAAGAGGGTATTTTATTTAAATCAGACTGAGAAATAGTTTGTATTTATAGGAAGGAAAATGTGTATATTTATCTATAGGTTCCTTAAAGTAAGAATTTTTAATCTAAAGTTATTAAATTAAATTAAATTGCGCATTATCATTCTCTGAATCACTATCAAAAATGTCTCTACCTTTCAGATTCTAATGTATGATTCGGGTATTCAGTTTATTAACTTTAGTTGAAGATGTCTCCCAAAAAGAAAACAAAATTATTTTAGGGAATCTTCAAATCCGTTTTTTCCTAAATTTATTACCAGATGGCACCACGGAAAGAAATTAAAATTTATTTACAATGGATGGATTAAGTGACATTTAGTTCTGAAAACGCTAACACTATTATCTGTTATAAAGAATATACACAGAAAAATTTCATAATTATTAAGAAGGAAATGGAAATTTACCAGAAAAATTTGTCTTTTCACACATGTAACAAGCGAAATTAAATAAAACAATGTTGAAATTAGTGATTTCATTAAATGTTTTAAAATCCTAGTTGGTAATTTATATATCCTAAATCAAGATATAATTTAACGAACTACTGCTTTACACTTAGCTCATGATTAATAATCTCTTTAGAATTAATTGGAAAAAATATCCTCTTTTGTAGCTGAACGAATTCGCAGAAGGTATTAGGTAAGAGGATGATAGATTTTTCTTTTCTCATCATACAATGTGAGGATAACGTATTACTAAGCTGCAGCTTAACAATGAACCTTTAATTATTTAAAGTACTTTTTTAAATGGGCTTTATTTTTTTCAACTGTTTTTTCGAAAAAAAAGAAGGGCTATAAAATTAATTTTTTTCTCGGGTTCCGCTTATGACAGTAAAAGTCTTATGAAGATCAATGAATATACAGTGCCTGAGGCAAGGAAAGATTTGAAAAATTATGGTGCTATAAAAATTAGCAGTTCTTAATTGAGTAGTTGCAGTTTTAATAATGCAGTGGTATTATAATCTAGTGAAAGTTCAAAAACATGAGCATTCAGCCTCTTAAAAATTGAAATTGCTCTAAATAGATGTTTATACTGCATTAGTAATTCAATTAAGTTTTCTAAAGGCAAAATTTTATTTTTTTCTAACATTTTTAATGCAAGAATTGAAATGAAAACATTGAAAAATATACGGGTAGAGTGCTATACATAAATAGCATCCCATTGCCAACAACAGGTTCATAAAAAAAATTGCTATTTTTTTCTTTAAATGCGATATAACTTTCAACACGATACACCATTTCATTCTTTATGAAAAATTTATTTTTGACTGTTTAAGATATATTTCGTTAAAAATGTACCTTTATATTTATATTAGATTTAGTGAGAAATATATCTCAAATAATATACGTTTCATACGAACAAGATAAATGAAAAACGACCTATTGCCTTTATAATTTATAATTTCGAAAATGATTCCCAAGCTTTTTTCTACTTTTTGAGAGTTTTTAGCACAAAAATGAGGCATTTATTGATATCTTGTAGGATTATAATGAATGTCTATAGTGAATTTTAGTGTTCTTCTAGCTGGCACCCGGCGCTTTGCTGCCACAAAAGAAATAATTTGAGAAATATCGTTTGAAATTTAAAATAACTGTCTTCTGTAATTAGGAATGATAGAAAGAATAGCATTTATTTTCGTATCGGAAATGAATACATTCATTGAAATTGTAAGATATATAAAAGGGAAGTGTTGATAGTATTTATCCTATTCTTTCTTATTTTATTATTCAAGAGCTTTAGGGTAGGGAATATTTTTTTGTTTTTCCGTCTTTAGCAGAAACAATTAAATTTCTTGACTGTCTGACTCTTAAGCGTCCACCATATAACTGGTATGGGAACAACATAAATTTTTTAGGTTCAGTCCAAACATTTAAAGTGCAAGTAATAAGTAGTTAAAGTTTTATCGCGATCGAATGAGAGGCATTGCAGTGTATAAGAGACGCACGAACAAACATTCATTTTTATTTATATAGTTGGCATATTAGACAATTTTACTATGTTTATAACCATACTGTAACTGCATGTAATAAGCAGTCGAAGTTTTATCGGAATCGGATGAGCAGTGTGGCAACGCCTAAGAGACACACAGATAAAGATTTATTTTTATTTATATAGATTAAGGCATCCATATGCTGTTATTTAATTTGTGGCTTTTACAAGGATTCGAAAATGCAGATCAATAGATAGCTAACCCCTTGAAGCATTGATTCAAAATTTGGTTTACACTGTAATGCACACTGCCAAATCGACGCTTTAAATGTTTAATGTTCCAAATTTATTCGTCTATCCTTTTGTAATTTTTCTTGTGGTATTCAATTTTAATAAAGCAATCGACAAAAGCACCAAATTATTCTGAATCGATTTTATTCAAAATTTGTTACAAATCTGTAAATTTTGTGTTAAGATACAAACTAAACTTCATCTGCTTAGCTTCAAGATTTTGAAAGTTATCATTTATACTTTGTAAGACAACCGATAAAATTCTCCTTTTTTTAAAAATTAAAAACTGTGAATATTCATCAAAATCTTAAATTAAAATATTTCGATTATTATAACATTTTCTTTTCTTATGTTAGAAGTATAAGAAACAATATATAAAAATATAAAAAAATATAATAAAACATACATTAAATATAAAAAAAACATACCATATTTTTATATTATAGAAAAAAAAAACACATTTCATTTTTTCAGAAAAAAATATTTAAAGACATGTTATTAGTACATCGCAAGTACATATAATTTATTCTCAGGGGAATTCTGCTATAGCTTCAGGAATATTTTATTCATTAGGAAATAATAGTTTTTTATATATACCTCCCAGGTGGATTCTATTAGATCCTTAGCTATATAATTAGACTAAATATTCTCCATTAACTAGTCGTATTGCCAGACCAGACATAAAAAACAGACATTATTAAATCGTAATGGATACAATCCATTACAAATCTTTTCGAATTCGTCAGACGATAAAAAATATGTCGTAATTCTAAGTTATCATATTTTAGTTATAACATATTTGCAGTGAATACATAATTTTTTTTCTCTTTTCAAAATAATCATTCATCAAAAATGAAATAGAAGACTGCTAACAATCGGAAAAAAATCACCGGCAGCTAAAAAGTAACTTGTTTGTTTAAAAGTTAACTTTTTTAGTCGTAAGGAAAGGAATTTTTGTTTTTGTATTTCTTGAAGAAAGTATGAGGTTTAGAAATTTTTAATGTAGTTCTACAGACTTTATTCGAATTTAATCCCTTATTTTATAATAGTTAATATCCGAAAATGCTAGCGAATTTTCTTATTTATATTCCAAAAGTATTAATCAATATAGTTACGAATTATAAACTTATTCAATAAATTTAAATAGTTACTGGTTATAAACTTAAATAAATTTAACTAGTTCCTAGTTATGAACTTATTCAATAAATTTAACTAGTTCCTAGTTATGAACTTATTCAATAAATTTAACTAGTTCCTAGTTATGAACTTATTCAATAAATTTAACTAGTTACTGTATATTTGATTTAGAAAAATGACGTAATATCATCAAAAAAATTTTAATGAACAAATAATGTTTCATTATTGAATAAACTTAATGAATTAAATATATTAAAAATCCAATATTTTAATTTTTTTTCAGAATCTTTTATCTAATTAATTGTTTTTCTTAAATTATGAAGAATAAAAACTATAGAGGTAACATAAAGGTAAATTAAGCAAACTAAGAGTTTTTTCTGTTGTTTTTGAAGAGTTGCTAAATAATAATATCTACCATATTTCTAACTTTTATGAGGAATCGATTACTATTTATTAAAAACCTACTTTGATGAGAAGTTGAGTCATCGGGATTAACGATTGCAAAGGATAAATATTATGAGATATAACTATATCTCATACTATTTTGAAAGTTTGATACCATTCTCTTCAATGGACTAGGCATTTCTTTAATTTTTAGTTCACCTTTTTAAGTTTACAATTATTACCCAAGAGTATTTTAAGAGATGGGGATGAGAGGCTTTCGTTATGGGGTTGGCTCTCGTCGCCTGGAAATTGCAGAAATGGAGCCGAGTTGGCTACTCACTATCGATGATGGAGCATATCTCATGCGGAAATTTTGTACCACAGCTTGTGCTGCCCTTTAGGGTGCAGCCATGCCAAGCATTTTATTGAACCGATGGATATCTTTGCCTTTAACGAAAATGTATGATTTTAACATAATAGATATTTCGAATCCTTTTCATAATTAGTCATTTAAAAAACTTTAAAAAGGATTGTAAATGCTTATTTAGGGCTCAAAATACGTCTAATATTGGTGAAAAAACCTTGTGAAAACAGGAAATCATTTAACAATTTATTAATTATTTCAGAAAATAATCAAGTGTCATACGTGATAAAAAACTTACATTAAAAGCATTAATATAAAAAGAAGTAAAAAAAATCGTTTGATTCAATTAATATACTAATCTTGGTTAAAAAACGTTGCAGAAGATAAAAATATTTTGTATATTTTATAATATTTATACTCAGTAGATTTGAAATTATAAATAAAAAATACAGATAAATAAAAGATTTTAATCTCGAAATATGTCAGGCGTGGGGATGGGGATAGATATTAAATTAAATTTTCAAGTAAATGATTATTAGTTGTGAGATAATTAATATAAAAGGAAAATTTAAGTGCTACCTAGAAGCTAAATTTTTCTGTTATAAAAACAAAAAATCGGGTGAATTAAAAAAATTAATAATTCATATTACATAATAATACAGGACAATTAGGAACTTAATATCATCTTTGATAAAAAGGAAATATTTTCTTTACTATAAAAAAGAATCAACTAAAACTACAATAAAAAATAAATGTGATAAAGATGAAAGAATAAATTTTAAAATTTGTAGAAAATGTGTAGAAACAAAGTAATCTTTCAGAATTCTTTTATTTATTAATAATTCTTCTACGAGGTATCATTTCTAAGAATGATTTATAAGTTTTTAAGATATATATAAACAAGTAGTTCTCTGTATTTTTAATAGAATTAACAACTACAATTTCAAAAAAGTCATGAAGAAAATTCATTTTTAAATTTATACCGACAGATAGTTATAGCACCATTTAAAGTGGTTTCCAATAAGAAAATATTTAGATAGTTGTTTCGATAGTATTACAAATACTTTATAAATAATCTATTAAACATAGAATGAAACAGGGATTGGAAGGGATAACACCCTCCCATACAATGGAATCGAATTTTACAATAGAGACGGTCGAATACTTTTCTATGGTGGAAATTGAATCAAGATAAAATAAGAATTCTTACGCTTCACTGCCAGCATATAAAGTCTGTTTTCAGTATCTAAAAAAAAAAGAATTCCCTTTATTCTCTGGATAAAAACAAGTTTATTTTTTGATAAAATCAAAATAACCTTGAAAAAATTTAAAGTCCTTTTTCGACTGATTTCCGTCCATCATTCAATTTTATTGCATTCGTAAAAGAAAAATTGAAAATATCTATCTACGTTTTCATTTGAGTGAAAGCATTTCTTCCTATAATTTTAAACATTTTGCTGTTGCATTAATATTAGATAGCTTTTAAAAAATGCTTTTTACTTCTTCTAGATTATGTCTCTGGTTAAAAGGATAATTGACTATATTTATCTAGTTTTCAATTATGCGTTGATAATTTTCGAATCCATATTCTTCTTGCACTGTAGTTTCATTGTAAGGATGAGAGTTTTATAGATATTTTAATGATTTTTGTCGCTTCTGGATTATGCTTTTGCTTAAAAACATAGTTTTCAGCTTTAATTCTACAATATTCCTTTGATAATTTTCGAATCCATATTCTTCTCCTTATACTGTAGTCTTATTGTAAAGATGAGAGCTTTACGGATATTTTAATGATTTTTATTGCTTCTTCAATAAAAATGTTTTTGTTTAAAAATATAATTAACTGCATTTATCTAGTTTTTAGCTTTAATTCTTCAATTTTTTGTTGATCTAATTCATATTTTTCCTCTCATATAGTAGCTCTATTGTAAAGATGAGAATTTTACAGATATTTTAATGATTTTTATTGCTCTGGATTGTGTCTTTGCTTCAAAAGATAAATATATAAAATTTTTTGGTTTTTCAGTTCCTATTTTTGAATTTTGTTTCGATATATTTCACATCCATATTGTTTAACCTGTGCAGTTAGTCTCATAGTAAGGATAAGAGTTTTACAGATAGTTTACTGATTGTTGAAAGGCTTCTAAATCGTCGATTTTGGATATAACCTGACGACAAAGTGTTTTCCAGAAAATTTGGAAAACACTCTCACACACAAGAGTTATGAATTGAAACAAATATTTCGATGCTAAGAAAGAAAACCTCTGTATATAAAGCGTCAGGCTATAGTAACCAAGTGATATTCTGCTTGAAGTGCATTAGCTGATAGAATTCTCAAACTGAAATCAGATCATTATTTCTTTTAGCTGTTTGATTAGCGATTTGCTGCTTATATGTGTTTTGCATATTTCTAAAAGTTTTATCTTGAGTTAATAAAGGATTTTGATAACATTAATTGTTAGAAACTAATCTTGGGAAACTAATTTCAAATGGGAAATTATAAAATATTTAATACAACTCAAAGCTACATTCTGTATTAAAATTTCGTTAGTTTGATTTTAATTTCGTAATTTTGATACATGTGAATTTTTTTTCATATTTTTTGATTTTCTTAATTTAACAAAGGAATTAAAAAAAGGGGTACGCCGGTAAATATTTTTTCATCATATTTTTTAATCCTATCCCCGTACAATTGTTATTTTTAACAATCTTAGAATTTAAAATATTTGCTATAAAGTGACATATATTTCATTATTATACAGTCTTTTCTTATATTTCAATCAAGTTTATCAAAGTTTTTTTGAATAAAACTTGTAAACATTTTATTTTTTACTGAAACATTGCATTATTACTATTCCTATCTTTATTCATTTTTACTGTTTTCGTGCTTTTCAGTATAATAAAGCTCAATTTCTTAATGAGAGGTTTTAAATCTTTCCTCCATTATTATAAAGCAGACAGATAATAATAATAAAATCTTGAAGCAGAATGAGAAATAATTTACCAAATAAAACCAAATATAATTCCGTTTACTATTTTGCCTTATATTTTGGCAAAGTTCTATACATTTAATTGGCTTATCAGTTGTCTTTATTTTACCGTTTTGCAGATTGTGTTCAGTAATTTAAGTCAATGTTTCCCAAAGTTTGGTACTCTGACATCCAGGAGTACAATAAGAGTTTGATGAGTTACAACGGAGATGGAAGTTGCAACTGGACTTGAAAAGCTATTTCCCCGATTTAAACAAAAATATTGAATGCATAAGAAATCCGTTTGACATTAACAAAACATCCATGCCAGAAGATTTGAAATATGCAGAAGAAGAGAAACTGTTAGAATTGGCTTCAGACGGATTTTTGAAAAATAAACATGTGGAGAGTACCTTAACATCATTTTGGTTACAAATGCAGCATGTGTATCCGGTCTTAACAGAAAAAGTTCTGAAATACATTGTGCCTTTTCCAACGCCATATCTTCGTGAAATTGCTTTTTCTGCCTTTGTAGGGATTAAGTAAAAGAAAAGGACTATTGGACATGGAGCCGCATCTGAGATTAAAATTGAGTCCAAACTCCGAAGAAAACGGCACCTAAAATGAATGAAACTACCTCCCTGGAAATTGCAGAGTGCAAGAATATGATTGAAACACTAAGGGAAATAATATTTCTATTTAAAGAATTCCCAGCATCATGAGTGCAGCCAAGAAACTGAAGCAAACATCAGACAAAGAAGAAAGACAACTGATCCTCATTAATGCTCTCTTAGTCTGAACAGGCTGCACCTGCCCATCCTAACTACCATGATTCCTGATTGGTCCTGACGAAACAATAGTTTAGCGAAGCTCCCTCGGCCCCACCGGTAACTTATGATACTGCCAGCACTCCTTTATCCTCACACCCTCTAAGGTTGAAGAATCGTGATTGGTCTAGAAAGCTCTCCCTCCTCTCCTACTCTCCTGCTTGCAGTAGCTTCGACCAGAGCTTACTTCATTCACCATCTGCATTCAAGCAGACAAGGACATTCTACAACATAAGGACTGTACGTAGCAAAGTCGACGGAGATAGCCTATCATAGGCGAGTGCTCCGTTGAAACAACTCAGTTGGGTCGTAAGCTCTGGAGGTCTTGAATTTGTCGTCGGCGAGTAGTAGTATTTCTGAGAAGCGGCAGAGAATACCGAAGCAACGGTGGTGAGCTGAATCGCTGTGTCGTATCCTGCCGTGTCTTGTATTGTAGCCCTTTTATGAGTCTGAGTCATGAGTCTGCAGTCATGAGTCGGAGGAGAGTCATGAATCTGTAGCTAAAGCGAGAAGGAACAGAGGAGAAATTTCAGCCTTCTGGAGAGACTGTAAAGCTCTGAGGATCCTCTTTCCTGCTGAATCCTATTTGGACACTTTATGTGTTGTGGTTTTTGTTCCTACTTGTTTGCTACTGTTGTTATTGTGTGCTGACCTCTGCTTTCGTCTTAGCTGTAGATAGTTGTCGTCTGTAAATATTTGTGCTGCCCGGTCTGATTGTAAATAAATGTCGTAGTTGTTTTTTTACACTAAAGGATCGATCATTCTATTCACACACCCTACACTAAACGAATCCGATGGAAGTGAAATCCGTAAAAACATTTTCCTATGTATATTTCATACCTCAATAGCACTGAATGAAAAGACAAGTAACTGTATGATAGTCAATATTAAAAATTAATACATGATAATTTAGTTTCTATTGATAACTTTGTTGCAAGAAATATTTTTTATTAGATTTAAAAATTCATTCTGTGTTAATTCCAGAAAGATCATTTTATTTTCAAACTAAACATATTTCATGAAAATTTCTATGAAATATTTTTAAAATTTAATCCTTTTCTATTTTCAAATAAAAATATAAAAATAATACTCTAAAAGCTTTCCCATTTTATTGAATTGCAAACAAACACGATATGTTTATATTTTTCCTCCTTGACTTCTGCTTCTTCGAATTTTCCAAAAATTTATTGGAAGATGATTGTCATGTGAGATTTGAATTCTTTAAAAAGTCTTTTCTCTTCCCAGAATAGAAAAGAAAATATCCTATTTTTATGATTTCTTTGTATCAATTCAATTTGCAGTTTAATGATGAAAATGTTTTCTCAGAAACAGTCATTAAAATGGCTTGGATTATCTTATTCCAAGAGTGAAATTCTTTTTACAATTTCTTTTTTTTCTTTCTTTTTTCTTTTTTTTTTTTTTTTTGCAATTCTAGGAAGTTTTGGATTTTTTTTATTTACAGTGAATCAAAACGATAGTTTTTCCAAGAAACAGAAATGAAAATATATCTGTAGATTAATTAGCAGTTTCAAAATAAAATTAGTTTTTGACAGTTCAATCTTTTTCTTTTCTCAGCATTTTGTAGATCTTTTCTTTCTTTGCAGAATGGAATCATCTAGAATAATTTAATAATGAATCTAATTTTGAGGAATTTCTGTAAATAAATCTAATTCTGTTTCTATGCCATTTAATTCCGATTAGATTGATAATTGGAAACTATTGAAAGTTAATTAAAAAAAGGTATATAAACAAAATATGTACTTTATATAAATATAGTAATAAAAAAAGAAATTTTAAGAACCGACCGTTCTTTGTGAACAGTTGTTCAATGAAATACGATTCACCGTTAAGATTAAATATTTATTTATTATATATGCTCTCGATAGCTTTTGAAGGGAGGTATTAATAAACAATTTTAATAGAAATGCAATACATATTATTTTATTAAATTTACGTTATTTCTTTTAATGTAAATTGCAACTTGTCTTATTTTTTGATTTGTCATTTAAAATGTAACTTTCAATTCTAAAAATGTAAAAATTTAAGTTCCAAATAATAGAAAGATTTCTAGATGAAATTAAACAGTTTGAATCAAAATATAAAAGAAGATTGTTCAACCATTCAGCTTTGAAGAAGTGTACTCAAAGTGCACTGTATAATAAGTATTTTTCATAATTTGTGTGGGAATTAGAATAAAAAAAATTTCGATACAACAAATGGCTTAGAGCAATAAAAAAACAATTTTCAAGCAAAAAAAGATAAAATATTTTTAAACTTCGAACTATATTATATAAAATCAGCACTGCTTGAATAAAATGTAAAGAAAAAGCTACTAAAACGACTAAAGAAAAGCTTCTTTAAAGTATTTAAGTAAGTAATTAAATAGTAAAGTAAAGATTTTTCTAAAAGCTTCTTTATATATTATTTAATATTATATAAGTTTCTTCATATTTTGCTTTAAACTTCTAAATATACTAAACAATAGCGTAGCATTGGTAACAAATATTCGCATTTTATAGCAGTTCATCGTTCCTCATTTGTCAAGTTCGATCTTGATCGTAAGAATAATACATTTTCAAAAGTATATAAAAATATAATTTAAATAAAATGAGCCTCATTACAGAGAAATAAGTTGATACACATTATAATAGTACATAAAATAATTTAAATAAATGTGACACATTACAGAGAAATAAGTTGCAACTTCATGTCCTCATTATCTGTAATAGAAATAAAGCAAAGATGAAATATGAATAGCTACAATGAAAAAGCTTTATGTTTCATTTCAACAATGCATTCTATAATGTTATGGAATACAGTAAAAGCATCCTTAAAAATTAAAACCAGATATAAAATGATTATGTAAAAACATTTGATATTATTAAAAAGATACATTTTGAGCTTTGAAAACTTTTGCTGAATATTTGGCTAAAATATTTTCGGAAGTTAGGGAGTAGAAGTCAACATTTCGCTTAATCATCAGTTAATTAAAATGATAATTAAGATTATAAGAAACAATCTTCCTGCGGTGCAATTTTCTATCTTTTTAAATGCACATATGAATTAAGTTCAAATGGCCCACTTTTACAAGACTAACAAACGAGTGCGCTTGCATACACACAAACTCTGTCTCTTTCTTTCAAACAGGGACGCGGTGGCCTGGTGGTAAGGTCTCGTGAATGAGGGGGTCTCTTGCACGTTAAATCTGTCAGGCCAAACGTCCTCCCGTTGGCGTAGTGTGGTGTGGAGAGGGGGGTGCCAGTTCAGGTGTCTCCTCGTCACCTGACAGGGGTACAAAATTACGAGGTCCGTCCCAAAATAGCCCTCGTGTAGCTTTAAACGGGACGTTAATATAACTAAAATTAAAAACTCTCTTTCAAACACACGCACATACTACGCGCATTTTTATTATTCATAGAATTATAGGCGTAAGCAAAGATTGATGTTTTCTTATCTTTTGCAGTTTTGATAAAAGTATTTTCTCTTTCCCCCAGTGTATCTCTTCGTTCATTCTTAAGCGGGAAATATTGAAAGATTTGACCCCTGTTCTATATTTAATCCATTATGAAACAGTTTCATGATCTCAGAAATTAGAAAATAGCATTTTGTGTCCTCAAAAATATTGTTTTCATAGAAATTCTGGATAAATAAATATGTTTAATAATTTGTTGGTAAAATAGCAAATGTCTTCTCTCTCTCTTTTCTTGCACACACACACACACACACACACACACACACACACACACACACACACATATATATATATATACAGAGAAAGAGAGAGAGAGGTGGGAGGATAGAGATTTGTTGAGAAATCTCGTAATAGTTTCAAGCCGGTTTAATCTGGTTGGTCAATGACTTAAAACAAATAATCAATGACTTGAAATCGGCAGTATCTTTCATTTTTACTTTTTTTCACTCTTGTGTGATATGAATTCGGATTCCTTTAAGCGATTCGAGGTAAACGAAAAATAACATTTTATTACGTGTTTGATAAATATATGCTAATAAATATTGATAAGAGAAATGAAAGACTTTTACAAGGATACTGTTTGTAATTGCCTGCAAATTTTAAATAGTATTTTAGAATCTTTAGAGATGTACTTAAAATTAGATTACTGAATTGTTAAGTATATAATTTATGAATAAATAAATGAAAATTTCAATTAATTTTGTATTTGAGAGAAAGAAAGTATGCCTTTAAGGGGCTTTATTAAAAAATAAATAATTCATGCTAAATTAATTAATTAATTAAATTATTTGTTTAATAATTAATAATGAATGCGACGTTTTGAAATTTCAGTTTCCTTTCATATGATATGAAGAAACAACTCTATAATAAATAATGTGCGAATGTGCTTTATATTAATGTGCTCGCATTTTTTAAAATTAAAAATTGATAGATAAGAAGCACAACAGACTTTATCGGAACGTCTGTAGGATGTAATTTCGTCTCTTATATTTTAGCTTTATTAGTTTTGTATAAAAATACCAACCAAAATAATAAAGAGAATTATTAACTAGATTTAAATGTGTTCAATAATTTGTTAAAAAGCTTAAAATGCCCTTCTGCTTAGTATAGTTAAGTTAAACTGTCTTTTCTCAAAAATTTGAAGAATCTGATTTGCTTTGGTCTGGGTATAGATAATTAAAATCCAATAAATTTAAACCTAAGGGAAAAAATATATTAATTTATTATACTCTTTATTAGCTATATCTATTAAGAATTCAGTGAACCACCTGATCTTCCTGGGCGATCTAGCTAACAATCATGTAAATATCATGTGGTCTCAATTTTGATGTTTGTATATATTTTTTTCCTAGTAGACTCGAACTTGACTCTCATACGAGAGGGAGTGTCACCTTGATTCTCTCTCTCCCCCCGAGAGCTTTTAAGTGGAATTATCTAGGTTTTCCACACATTATGCTACTTTATTGCTGATGTTACAAATAAACTAAATAAAAAACATGCATTTTAAAATTATTTCCTCCAGACACAATCTTCAATATCAAGTAAATTATTGAGCAATCATGAATAGAAGAATAATTTTAATTTAATAATTTTTTTAATATCTGCTAGTGGAATTGAAACAAACTTTTGTAAAACTATCTCAATCCGTCTTCATATATTCAATATTTACATATAAAATTAATTCCCAATTTCTTAAAAGCCATCATCTTTATTATTACAAATTCTAAAGGCAAAGCAAAAATATTTATATCTATAGTATTTTTTAGAAAACTTGAGCAAGTTATTTCTATCATTAAAGAGGATCACACGTGATGTAAAATTGTCTACGTAATTATTTTTAGTCCTATGGAATGGACATGAATTTGTGTAGATGTCTTTTTATAGAAAACAGTCCGGGTGAATTAGAGATGAAATACTCTTTAACTTAAAAGTATAGGGTTTTATTTAGTACTTTTCCATTATACGGAAGCAACAGAAAATTGCTAATGAAGTCGCAAAATAATCATTAGTCAGAAAAAGTTAAAATTGGCCAAAAATGCAAAATTTCCTGAAATTTTGCACATTTTCACTTGGAGACTTCACTCGCGTAAGGCTCATATTGGCGACATCTTGTGCCAATATAATGAAAAAGCTCCGTTTTTAATGAAATACATGATAAAACACAACTATCATAAGATTTCACTGGACTAACATATAATATAGTAAGTGATAAGTATGGTTATGGGTCATCAGACATTTCGTTTATGGGTTACTCATTTATTATTTCACTGCACAAATCTTTGCAATTAGCTGGTAAGTGTAAGAAGAAATTTCCAATATTCTGTAACTGCGTAATATTTATAGGCCGGTGTTTTTTGGTACCAGTGTCAGTGGAAGATTTTCGACAATTCAAACTTGGCTGCTACCTTTGACACAGCGCCTGCAGGCAAATGAACTGAAAAAAAAAAGTGTTATTAGAGTTAAAAAATGTTATTAGTCTAGATAAAATGTTATTAGTCTAGAAAAAAATGTTATTAATCTAAAAACAATGTTATTAGTCTAAAAAAAATGTTATTAGTCTAGTTAAAAAAATAAATAAATAACATAAAAAGGTTTTAAATCTTTTTAAAATATATTTGGGCACGACATTATGTTTGTTGTATCATTATTTATGGGTTTTAAAAAGTCTATATTTTCTGTTCGAACATTACGAACCACTAGAAACTATTCTAGAATTAAATTTTTTAAACATTTTTCTATAATATAAGCATTTTTCAATAATATAATTTTATAATATAAGCATTTTTCAATAATATAATTTTATAATATAAGCATTTTTCTATATATAGCATAGGATGTTCTTAAGATGTCATCTGAAGAACATTCTTAAAACCGAAATAATGACAAAATGTCAGAAGGAATGCGAAAGATGTGAAACAGGCTGGTCCACATTCAACATAACATCAAAAGGTTTCTCTCTACACGGCTAACTGGAACAGAGCGGATGTGCTTTTCTTTACTGGACACGGCTCATTCCCGATATACCTACACAAATACCATCTGGCTAACTTTCCTTATTATAGCTGTGGGGCGGTAGGATCAACGATTCATTATGCCATTGAATGCTTACTAACTCTCTCATGGTATATGAGGAACCAGAACCAAGTCTCGAGGTAGAATGGTACAGGAGAGTTTCCTTACCCTTTCCCCTTTCACGTGACAAGATCCAATCCATAGTAAATCATATTCATAAATATCAATACCTCTTCAAGACTACACAATAACCATTCCTAGAGTCCAAAAGGCCTTTGATAAAATCAGTTAAATTATAAATTCAAAAGTGCAGTTCTCACGAAGGAAATCAAAACACAGGACTCAGACGGATATTATTATTTCATACTAGCCACCTTTGGCGACCAGATGGTTCGCCATGAGTAATGCGTTCTAAAATTTTCAATTAAATCACATATTCATTAGCCAAAATTTAAGAAATAGTTAAGGTTAAAAGATTCAGTTATTAGTAGTTAAAGAGTCGGTAACTTTATCCAGAAAAACTTTTGAGTTTAATGCTCTAATAATTTATCGCTTATGCTTCCAAAATATTAAAAATGTTTTTTTCGGTGATATTGCCAAAATGTTAAATATGTTTTTTAAAGAAAGGGAAAAATTATTGAATTAATGATACAGATATTGCAAACGATTATAGAAATATGCCATTAAGTCGGGATTTCAATGCATATCCTGTCTAAATTCAACCAGGTTTACTGTAAATAAAGATAATTTATGGAATTAATGATATAAATATTGCAAACGATCATAGAATCCTTTGCTTTGTATTTATTTTTTAGAAAATATCACATTTTATATTTATTTTATTTTATCCAGTCACGTGCTGAAAGTTGTATTTCTTAAGATTTGATTTACGATGATAGTTGTTTTCTTTTTATTTGAACTTCCGGAATTCTTTTATTTTATCCAGTCACGTGCTAAAAACATAATTAAAATATTTCTTTAAAAATCCGTTAAAAATACAAGCTTACATTATAAATTAAAAAAAAACTAATACCGTTAGAGAGCTAATTTTTTTTATCTTTAGATTGATATAAAAATCATGTTTGTGCAATAATATTTTCGGAAGTTATAGCTGAAAAACGTCGAAATTTCGCTTAAATTTTAATTAATTCAAATTCTAATTAAAAATTTGAAAAAAGGGCTCCGAGGTGCACATTCCCGACCTCCAAGGTATACATGTACCAAATTTGGTAGCTGTAGGTCCAACGGTCTGGCCTGTAGAGCGCCAACACACACACATGCACACACACACACATTGAGCTTTATTATAAGTATAGATTTTCATTTCAATTTTTTTTTCTTTTTCTACCTTCCATTTTGTGCTCATCCAAACTGGTTCGAAAACTACTTACTTTTGTACCGGGACACAGGATGGCGTTATGTTATGTTATATTGCGCACATTTTTGCACATATTTTTTAGAATTTTCGTTATCCCTTTGCCTCTCCCAGCACAAAAAAAGGATTTATTTATAAGAAGAGAACGGATTTAATGTATGTCAAGGTCCTTGCAAAATTGTAGAAATATGAATGAGTCAATGGATTTGGTAAATTTAACCGATTGTTCAGAAAAATAGCATTTTCCAGAACCTGTTTTTATCATATTAGTAGCATTTAAAAAAAAAGGAGATAGTATAGTTTTTTAATGCTATTTATGCTAACATAATTTGAATGTCAACAGTAATATCGTATGCATTCTCAGAGATATTCTAATACATAGAGAGCATCTATAAATTCCTTAACTCCTCCATTTGCTACAAAACTATGATAACTATAGGCCTTAAAGTGCTGTATTGATTTAAAAAAAACGATGGTGTGGAATATAGTATCACTTTGAGATAGGATTAATAATTCCTTCAACAAAAATTGTCTTAGTGCAAAAACATGCTTGGCAGAATCAATGTTAAAAATAAAAAAGCATGAAATTAACATTTATGGGATTACAATTTTCCAACTTCTGGGAGATTCGTAGAGTTGGTGCGGCTTTTTCAGTTCTGAAATGTAGTAAATTCTGGCTGAGCTGACAGAAAATAAGCAACAAAAAATGAACCTAATAAAAAGTAAGCATTTCTTTCCCCAATGTTTCTAGATATCTCGAAATTTGAATTCTTTGATCAAACGAATGTCGTTTTATGTATTACATATAAAGTATTAGTTCTGCATGTTATCTATTTTTATTAATCTATGCCCTCCACAGTTATGCAGAATATTTTTTTCAGTGTCTAATATATTCTTTAAATAGAAATACTAATTCCAAAATTACCAATAGATGGCGTGGTAAGTGGTAGTATATCTGTTTGGGTGATTTAATAATTACTTTATTAGAAAATACATTTATGAAGATTTATATGAGATTAGAAAGAAGTAGAGTTTACGTTTAAAGAGGCATTTTTTAAAGCACAGAATATTAGTGAAATATTTTTCTGGTTTGAAAATCTTGGAATAATAAATAATTCTATAATGTAATCGAAATCTCACTAAATAAAGTCTTTTATTGAATTAATTTAAATTAAAATCATGCAAGTTAAGGAAAAAGTAGTAATATTTCTGATTGATATCCAGTAATCTGCAAATATAATAAAAACTCTATATGTGAAGGTAAGAATAAATCCACACCAAAAAACAATCAAAAGTTGTAAATCTTTCTTCAAGTTCCAATGCTGAGCAACCATTGATAACTAACGATATAGTGTCAAAGAGTGATGAAGAACTGGTACCAAATTAATGGTGAGGAGTTAGAATGAATTTTAAGTTTCCAGGCTTAAGTAAAATGACATGATATTATTGGCCAATTTCCACTACAAATATATTTCTTCTAAGTTCATTTTGATACCAAAAATGAAAGAATTTTTGATGGTATGTTTTTCTTTCAAAAATCTGAAATTTCGTATTAAGTAAATATTCAGGTAAAAGAAAGAAAAGCATTGAAATTCTTTATTAATTACTTTCTAATTAATTAATTTTCCTTTAAGTTTCAATCAATCACTTTCTTAAACACTTTTCTTCTGTTGATATTAAAGTTGATTCTGAATAAGTAACTCAAATCTTTTCAGTAAAAATACTCATTTAGTATCTTGTTCAGGTTACATGCCACAAGAATTCAATAGCATCTTGTCTATACTTATAATAAAGCTCAATGTGTGTGTGTACGTGTGTGCGTGTGTGTGTGTGTTGGCGCTCTACAGGCCATACCGTTGGACCTACAACTACCAAATTTGGTACATGTATACCTTGGAAGTCGGGAATGTGCACCTCGGAGTCCTTTTTTCGAATTTTTAATTAGAATTTGAATTAATTAAAATGTAAGCGAAATTTCGACGTTTTTCAGCTATAACTTCCGAAAATATTATTGCACAAACATGATTTTAACATCTATTTAAAGATTAAAAAATTAGCTTTCTAATGGTGTCAGTGTTTTAATGTATAACTTAATCTTCTATTTTTAACGAATTTTTAAAGAAATATTTTAACCATGTTTTTTTAGCACGTGACTGGATAAAATAAAATAAAACAATGCCGGAAGTTCGAATAAAAAAACTATCATCGCAAAATAAATCTAAAGAAATGCAACTTCTAGCACGTGACTGGATAAAAAAAATATATATAATGTGATATTTTCTAAAAAAATAAATGCAAAGCAAAGGATTCTATGATCGTTTGCAATATCCAAACAATTAATTCAATAAATTTTCTTTATTTACGGTAAACCTGATTGAATTTAGACAGGATATGAAATCCCGATCTACTGGTATATTTCTATAATAGTTTGCAATATCTGTATCATTAATTCACTAATTTTTTTCCCTTTTTCGCTTTCTTAAAAAAAACATATTTAATATTTTGGCAACATCACCGAAAAAAACATTTTTAATATTTTGGAAGCATAACCGATAATTAACCGATAATTTCCGTCCATAATCCTCAAGAAAATATCAATTTCAGGCCCATCAATGCCCGGAATTACTTCAAGTCTAATGAATATGTGACTTAATTGAAAATTTTAGAACGCATTACTCATGGCGAACCAGCTGGTCGCCAAAGGCGGCTAGTGTAAAATAATCACAATGCAATAGAATTATCTCATTAACTTTTTGAAAACAGTAGTAATCTAACAATGTAGGTACTTCGTTTGTAACAGATTTTTAAATAATATTTTTGGATTCTAAAGGAAATTTAATGCAGTCGAAAATTATTTCAGAGCACAATTTTTTCTTTCTAAAGTGTAAAGAAAACTCTACTGAAGTGTGCTAAAAAAGTAAATTACAATATAAGTCCTTCGACGAAATTCCATTTAATTTATATTGACTGAATTCACAAAAAAGTTCTTTTACTCTTCAGAAAATAAGGAGTTTAATTCTTTCGTCTATTCAAAAGGGAATATTGTTTTCGCACTGGGGACAGGAAGTTGATTTTTTTCTTTTAAATTTGGCTCGATTTGTGTCACCTTGGGAGAATGATCGGCCAAATTCAATAGCATCTTGTGTAAAACAGGAATTGAAAAAAAAATACAAAAGTTCTTTCTGTTTTCATTTAAGATTATTTTTGTTTTTTTGATTATTAGGCTCCTTTTTTTTAGATAGTTTTGGATGTATTTCGTTGTGATTGGGAAGGAAAATTGGTCGACTTTCTTTCCGAAAATCATTATAAATATCAGCCAACTTTTTCTACTTCTATTATTCTTTTCAATTTATAGAATTAAAAAAGTTTTATATACTTTAACTTAGAATTTTTTCTAAAGCAAATTATTATCTTTGAACCCCGTTACTTCCTTATCTATTGAGCTTTTTTTTATAAAGGGTAATTTTTAAACATATAATAAAAAATAAGTTACGAAAATTGTCAGTAGATAATGTTTAAGTTTACAAGCACTGTGTTTATTTTAAGTTTCAAGTTCTATTCTTTTATATAGGTAATGTTATTTATTTTTTGGACCATAAAATTTAAAACTTATTTTATGTTTATGTGAATTCTAACATTAAAATGAATTATATTATCAAATGAAAGCGATTATTCTTCCTTTCCTATTAATATTACTTAATGCATCATTTTTTGTAATCCCTATTTATTATTTCTCAGTTGCTTTAACGCAGTGATTCTCAACCTGTGGGGCGCGCCCCCAATGGGGGCGCGAGCACACTAAAGGGGGGGGGGGAGTGAGCATATCCAAGAGAAAATGTTATTTAAAAAATTGATAATTGATGGAAAGGAAAGAACACACAAATACAAAACAAAATATATTTCGACTTATTTGATAATTAACTTATTGAATTAAAACAACTTACTAAATTAAAAACAAATTTAATAATTATTAGTGACTTCCTTGGGCCTGTCTTGCAGAGTAAAGTTTTTCGAAGGAGGGTTTAATATTAGAAATAGACACTCCCAGTTCTTTTTCTATATTTAGCTGAGATCTATATTTTGTCTTCAAAGAAGCCACCACAGAAAATCCAGTTTCACAAAGGTAAGATGCTGAAAATGGTAGTACAATGCGAAATGCCCTTGTTTTTAGTGCAGACAACTCATCTTCCACTCCTACCCAAAATTCAAAGAGTGATTTATTACTAAATTGTCTTTTAGTTTCGCCGCTTAACTTGAAGTCTATGAAGGTTTCTTCCTCTTCAATTAAGAGTCCTTCAGGAGTATTTTGAAATGGACCCCTCACCCACTTATAACTTGATATCAGTTTGCCGTCAGCAAGAAAGTACTTTTTTAAAATTCTTTGCTAGCAGTGCTAAATGATTTTCAATGGTTACAAAAACAACTTTTACATGTTGTTCTTCAGCCTTGTAAGTTTTAATACAATCATTCAAATTTGCAAACATTGTTAATTTTTCTTACTTTAAATTTCTGCTCCACAATTCCAATTTCCTACAAAAAACATTAACTTTGTCAATCGTATCCAATATATGTGTATTTGCTCCTTGCAGTTGAAGATTCAAGTTATTTAATTTCTCGAATATGTCGATCATGTAACTCAATTTCATCACAAATGAACTATCTCGAAAATTCTCAGCTACCGGTCTGTTTCCTTCTTCTAGGGAAACGGTGATTTCTTGTCTTAATTCATAAACACATAGCAAAAATTTCACTCGTGATAACATTCTTGCCTCGCAATAAAATATTAACGTTGAATGTACTGCACCCATTTCTTTACAAAGTGCGGAAAAAATTCTTGATTTCTGTTGTGTCATTTTTATAGAATTTACTACTGTTACAAAGGTAGTTAACACAATATTCAAACCAGGACTCATTTCTTTGGAAGTCAAAGCTTCTCTGTGGATCATGCAATGTGTCCAGACGCACTGAGTCAATTTTTGTTTCACAAGTGCTTGATTACTTTGGAATCTTCCGGACATAGAACGAGCACCATCGGTGCATATTCCGTCGCAATTTTTCCATTCTATGTTTGCCTCGTTCATAAAATCATTTAAGATAGCAAATAATGCGAGTGCTGTTGCTTTGAGTTCAATTGGTTTACAGAAAAGTAATTCTTCTACTACTGATAAATCATCACAAAATCTAACATAGGCAATGAAATGAACATCTTTATTACTATCTGTTGCATAATCGAGTTGTATTAAAAACAATTTGTCACGCAACTTAGGCAAAAGCTGACACTCTATATCTTCAGCTATATCAGCAATTCAACGGGCAACAATATCATTTGAAAGAGGTATAGACAGCAATTGTTTTGCAATATTATCTCCAAACATAATTTCTAGAATCTCAATTGCGGCTGGCGAAATAAGCTCTTCACCAATGGTGTGAGGCTTTTTACATCTGGATATTTTATATGACACTTTGTAAGAGGCAATTAAAGCTTTTTCATTCACAGACAAAAAATTTTAAACACTGATTTTTGCTTTTCATATAATTTTAATTTTAATTCGAAGAATTCTTTGGGTTTGTTTACGTACTCACTATGAAGCGTTTCCAAATGTCGTTTAAGTTTATTAGGTTTCATGCTGTCTGCCGCCAACATTTTTGAGCAAATGATACACAGGGGCTTTTCTTCTTCATTTACTTCAGTACTAGCGAACCCAAAATTTACGTATTGTTGAGAATATTTTGTTGATTTTATTTCCGAAACCACGCTCGTCTGTGTACTTGTTGATGCTTGTCTATCGTCTAAAGCTCGCTTACCCCCGCTTAAAAATTTATCCATGATTCTGCATGTCTGCTGCCATGAATATTTGATACGGTGAATTGCAATTACACGTAACTATATATAACATACACATTCAGAATAGATTCAATAGCGATAGAAGGATTTACTCGAATGTGATTGTCTGCAATTGAAATTGGCGTCATAGAACTTTCTCCATTTCCCTATGAGAAAAAATTTGTTCACATCTGCGTACGCTCCAAACCTAACTTTTAATCTGACCAGACAAATTCCAGACAAATCAAAACTTCCCGCGAAACCGTGAGAATGCCCGTCATCGCGAGACGCAAGAGCAATAAAAAGGCACAGGATTCTTGTTTTTTCAATGCTGAGGATCGGTGTTGCAAAATGTCAATAAATTTCCGTTTTCTTGGTAATTTGTAAAGTTTAAAATTAAGGTTGTAGTGTAGGTTTAGCGCCAAAATACACAAAATACATTATTATTGTATACATTTTATTGTCTGCAGTGGGAAGGGGGGGCGATGAAAATTATGATTGAAAATTGGGCCATGACTACAAAAAGGTTGAGAAACACTGCTTTAACCCAATAGTATCATTTTACAAAATAATTTTAAAAGTTTGCTGATATCAGTCTTAAATTTAGATTTAAATTATGTATAACTAAAAATCACTAAATGTAATTTTAGTTTTTATTTATTGAGCTTATAAATAAGTACCAGAAAAAAAATTTAGAATCTCTAAATAGATAAAATTTGCTGAAAGCGTTCACGGAGTGAGTGATATAGTATTTATTTTCGGCAACTTTGTAACTGCGAATTTTTCAGTTCATTTCAAAATAAAAATTGATAGCTTTCTAATAGTATTAATAAAATTAATAGTTATCATTAATAGTTAAACTAATAAGGAAAGCTGCATGTAATGTAAAGAAACATGATGAATCTATCTCTTCCAAGTAGAGTTCTTCTAAATTCAGCAAATTATATATTCACATCAATTTGTATTAAAATATAGGATTTCTCTACAAATTCATTGAAAAAGTTTTTAAAATAAATAATGATTCACGATTTAAAATTTTCTACAGACTCCGGATCTCATAAGTTTATTTAATTAAATAACCTCTAAATACTTGTGATTTAACCGAAAAAAATATGTCCATGTTATTGGGACTAAAATGAGTGATTAGCCAAAATCTGAATATTACCATTTAAAGACTCACGATTTTAATCCATTATAATAAACAATTAAAAATGATATGCCAATTAGTACTTCCAGTTTACCGAAGTTTGATTAGACTAAAATTATGAAAGTGTTCATTGCCCTTTAATAATGATAGTTATAACTTAAGCTATCCGACTACATTGAAAACACTGGTTATTGGCGACATTGGTGAATTTATTTGTTTTTTATCTTGAAGATCAGAATTTCCTCTTTTCAAAACAGTTTATCTTTTCTAGGAAAGGAAGGCATATCCGATCATTCATAGTCACATATTTTTTAGATAAAATTTGTCTTCAATTTTCTCAAACCTTTAATTTTCATAAAAATTCTCCACCGTTAACATGATATTTTAAAAACTAATAAAGGTATTTACAAAAAAAATTTCAATGTGTGTTTTAAATGACATGGGCAATGAAATGAATAAAAAGTTTTATTGTTGGTGAAATACTTTTTAATTTATGACTCTTTTAGAAAAAATCAGTTGTAAATTTATCGAAAAAATTTAATGTTCATAATTAATATAATATCTCAAAAATTGTTTAGCTAAAATTTCTCAGATTCCCCTCTTTAATTGAATAGTGATATTCAAATGTTCATAAATCAGCCAGTTTTAAAGATTGACTTAGTTAATTGAAGTTTTTCTTTTTAAAAATATTAATGTCTGAATAATATGATTCACAGAGCTGAGGATCTAGATAAAAGCTAAACTTTCTTCATTAATTAAAATATTTATAAACTCATGTTACATACAATGTAATTTTTTACTTCATTTAAACCCTCTTTATAGATATATTTCTATTATTAAAGTTTTACAAATTAGCCTTAGGATCTTGAAATGAGAGAGATATATTAAACCATATTTGTCAAATAAAACTGATTTATTTAATTAACAATATTGTGAAAGTCATAAAAACTTCTTTTAACGTTTTCTCTTTAGAAAAATGTATTTCATATTTATTCCATTTCATACAGACATGTGATGAAAATTACATTTTTATGTGTTTAATGTGTAATAAGATTTTATTTATTTTTTAAATTTGAGTTTTTGTCAACTTGATGGCAGCATATGGATAACCCTTCCCCCTTTCTCTCATAATGCGCGCGTGTAGCTAATGTTTTATTTTTATTGAAACGGGCACACAAACAGACACACACGCTTTGAGCTTTATTATTAGTGTAGATAATTAAAAACTCTAGAAGCACCTGTTCACCATAGGAGATGAGTTTTTATTAAAAAGAAATTACATGAAATTTCTTTCGCACTTTAATAAAAACTCATCAATATTTATAAGGTAGAGTAGTGCCAATATCAAAAGTAATAACTCATTATATTGGGAATGTGTTTTTTTTAATTCATTAGGTAACATGTGAAATACGATAAAAAATAATTTATTTAAGTTCTCATCAATTAAAGAGTTGAAGAAAAGATATATTACCCGAACATTACCACATAATTTTTCTAATTTTTTAAATTATTTTGACGAATTCCTTTGAAAAGTATCATTGCATGCCATTTAAATTCTCTCACAAATTCTTCTTCCACGAAAAGCGAATTTTTTGGATCCTTGGCAACAGTTTATTTTCACATATAATGAAACAATCATTGAAAAGATTTAATTTTCCCTTCTTTTTCTCAGCAGATAGTAGCTATTTTGAGAAAATCAGTGACATTTTTAAAAGGGAATTTCGGTTCACTAGGCTTTCCAAAAAGGAAGAGTTTGAGAATAATAAACATTTTCAACATGAAATTATTTATCTGAATGTTAATTTTTTCTGTTTAATAATTTTTCTACTGTTTTAACTGAATTCTTGCAAACATTTATAAAATTAAGAGAGATAAGTCTAATAAAATAAGCTATATATTTTAAACCAACAATGTTTGGTTTTAAAATTAATTTTAAATTTTTGTGTGATTTTATGTAGAAAATTTTAGTTTTATTTCATATTATAAAACGATTTATTTACTAAACGTATGTTATTACTTATTAATAATAATGACAACATTTAATTAAAAAGTATAATAAAATTCTAGTTACGAAATAAATTATTTTTTTATTGTACTCAATTTCAATTTAGTACAGTCCTTCTGATACAACCACATTATAATTGTTTTATCTAATAACTTGAATCAATGAGGGTCAATTTTCTTAAAAACGCACGAGGAAAATCCCTCTTGATCTGAGCATTTTGGGCTCGAGTGCCAGTTCGGCCATGCTTGTTCTTATTCTGTGTTCTATCTATAAAATATGTGAATGTTCCTCCCTGTAAAAAAGTGGTTGTCCTAGAGCACGTGAAGCATGCAGCAGCTAAGTCATATTTTTAGCTTTTGGTGGTGCTACTAAAAAAAAAGACACTCTCTCGGTAGAAATCACTGACACACACATGTATGTATATATATACATACATACATATACATATATAAGTACATGTATATATATATATATATATATATATATATATATATATATATATATATATATATATATATATATATAAATAGATAGATAGATAGATAGATATCGACGGATTTGGAGATGAAAAAAAAAGCAAAACAACCATCGTTTTTCTAAATATCGACGCATCTGTTATCTGTTTGTCACGTAATTGTTTGAAACCGGTTTAAACTGGTTAATGCCTTATATTACTTAAGTCAATTCATAATAATTCAGAGAATGTATAATGTGGAAATGAAGTTGTAACTTTAGATGGCCAAATCTTATACCTTCTGCATTATTTCCTAATAACTCTATTTTGATTAGTTGCAGTAATCCCTGGACCAACAATCTTTAACGATTAAACAAACAATATTTTAACTTGTTTGGTTTGCTTTTGAAAAAGAGTGCGAGTATCAGGAAATAAGATTAATGTTATTTCCAAGGGAAAACCTACAACAGAAGACGATAGGTAATTCAAAAACTGTACAGTGAAAGCCGACTCTAAAATAAAACTATATTAGGTGACGGTAGATAAAGGAAAAACTATACTGTGAAAGCCAACTCCAAAACAAAAAAGGGATAAATAGCCAATTCTTTCTGAATTTTGAGGTTTCAATAATTCATTATCTTCAGATTTGACTCTCCAAAGCGAGATCAATATATACAAACAAGCTTTCAAGGGAAAACAATATCATGTTCTCACATGATAAAATTTTTTTGTATGCACTTCCAATATTCTTATAACAACTCTTTAATTATTTTAATCTCGCATTGCTCTTTATTACAACTTATGCAACGATTATATTTCGCAACAAAATGAAATCAATAATCTAGGAATGACGAAACCTGATATTAAAAGTGCCCTCAGAAAGCTGACAGCCAAATGGGAGGTCTGTGAAATAATTACTGCTCGGCGCCTGAATCTACGACACTTCATTATCCTTTAATTTGGCGCTTCATCATCCTTTTGTTTGTGAAGGTGCTCAATGAGCTGGAAAGGGCAAAATTTTCCATCTCATTCATCAAAAGGGCGAGGCTTGGGAGGTATCGCGTATTGTTTCGAGAATACTATGCCAACCCTCTACCTACTCCCACCATATGACATTATGAATTATAGGGAAGTCATGAAATAAATTTTATCCTACTTATAAGCATCTGAACAAAAGAATCCCTAATAAATAAATGAAGAAAACCAAATTCATTTACATAAAGCAATGTTTATAATAATAAAAATAAATTCCTCTTAGTAAGCTAGCAGGCAAACGTAGATTACATTATATCTGAGTTCCTATCAGGCAAAATAAATTGTTTGTATTAAAATACACACGTATACACACACACACACACCCATTTATATAAAATTTAAACTTACACTAGCTTAATTTCCCTGTTAAGTATTTCAGAATTTTGTTCATTTTGTTAAACTATCTTTCAGTGATTTATCGTACAGTTTAACTTAAATTCAAGTCATTTTCGCTTTCCTATCAAATATTTCTTCAAATTTCTGAAAGTGCTAAGAAAGTAGGATTTTGATATATATGTAAGGTTTACAGATGAAGAAAGAGAAGTTGCCTTAATGTGAATAAAAAGTTAAATTGTACGAACAGGCACCGTTTTTAATAATATTATAATATCTTGGAACATGATAATTCAAACGTTCCATATAAAAGTATACAGAATAGGTATTGTATGGCTCCCGTTCCTCGACTTTCAACAACGAAGGTTTGAAACCGGTCCGGACAAAAGGTCACGTGCTGTCCGAGGGGGTGAGACGCTACTAAAAGGGACCAACGACGGAGGAGGTGACGCTGCAGGAAGGGCGTGTCGTTCGCCATGAAAGGAATTAATATCTTCGAATGTTTTTTTATGTATATATTCTGTAAATACTGAACTAATACAATAATCAAGAATATGATTTGTTCGTGTACTCATTTCTATACTATGTACATTATGGGAATAGACAATTAAAAAGATTGGAGTGGATTTAGAAATTGCCACAAGGTAAATAGATTAAAAGCGGCAGCAGCCAACTTGTAGAATACACGTGGAGAGAGAGGAAGGAACTTAACTGGTATAAAATGATTAAAATTATACGGCTTTGATGTCTTTTAATTTGAAACATAATATCAACATTATTAAAATCATGGACAATAAGTTTAATTTTCCGGTTTAGGAATACAGTGTACGGAAAGAATATTCGGAATAAAATCAAATTTGGTATACAGGTTATGAAGGAATATATGTATATAGTGTTATTTTAATATTTAATTTAAGCCGAAATTAATTTCCAAAGTTATATCTTTAAGGTAATTCTAATCCATATTACAGTCATTCTAAAATAGTCTCTTATTTCCTGATCTCATTCCACTTTTTCTACTTATTTAATTCAGCAGAAGCTTTGTAAAATGCTGAATCGGCTAAAAGCCGACGCGTTCCCAAGTTGCTAGCAAAATGGTAACATTGCTGGCCTCAATAAATACTTTTTAAAGAAGATCCCTGTGTTTTACTTTTTTCGAGATTGACACATGAAGAAACCCCTATGGGGATATTAGTAGTATACTAGCACTGTAAAAAAATATTTTGCCTATCAAAATACTGCATATAAGACGAGGGAAAATTAATTTTTGCCTCTCTTCTTTGCTTGTCTCGTCCTGTGGCGGACGTCTGCTTGTTCGCACCTTTTTGTAAATATGCCTGCCTGCTTCATCTCCCGAGATAGAGAAAATAAAACGTATTTTGAAAATGCCAACTGTCTTTTTCCTCTCTAACCGGTGGATGCAATAATAGGTGGGGGAACTGACCCTTCCATCGATGACGGGGCGCACTCCTAACGGGAAACGTTGTACCGTGGCCGGTGGTTGCTCTTAGGACTCAACCCCAGTTCCCACCAGTGTTGTTGTTGCGTCGGTCCGGTCATTCAGTTTTATGTGATTTATCCGCATGCGTTCGGGGCGAGTTGGAGGTCAGTAATATGACTTATTAATACTTTTTTCCGGAATTAGAGTTTCAGAGCTTTAATACTCAAAACATTGTTGAAAACAGAGAAACGCAATTATGTAAAAAAATGCGAAAATAATAGTTCAACAAAAACGTATCATTAAATATAAATCACACTAATGGAAAGGGCAAATAATTTTCGGATGAATACGATGCTAATATCCCATATAAGCATTCATTTTTTTCCAAATATACATATCTCTAAGAGAAGACATTGGGGAATTTCTTACCTTGGAATTTATTAACCATATAAAGCATCCTCCATATTAATGACTGAGAGTTTCTTATACGGATCTCAGAGGCCAGAAATACTCTCTGCCTGGTTATGTTGCCACATTTCGAGAGGCAATGATAACGTTTAGTGGCGTATACACTATGGAAGTACTAAGACCAATTTTATGCCCCAGGAGGGGACAATCTAGTCCTTTGAGCAAAGCTTTGCCATGGGAAGTAGTGAATGCTAATATTTCTTTTACTGTCTATATACACCAAATCCTGATGGGCCCCTTAAAGCCTGAAATTGTTGATATAAATTCCCTTAAGTCGTGAGATTAAAGTTTCATTAATGCCTATCTAACCTTTTTATTGCATGTAAGTGGAGTATAGGTCAAAATCTATTTATATTCAGTACTTTGTTTGCGAGGCAAATAAATTTTATGTAGAAAGTTTTCATATAATTAAAGAAATATTTTTTAAAAAATATTAATGCCATATTTTTCATTTTTTTTTTTTTTTTTTTTTTTTTTTTACTTTTCTGCGCAATTACTCCCTCAGATTTATAATTTCCACCCCATACTTCAGCTTTTTTTTATTGCACATCATTTTTTAAGGTATCCGACTACTTTAAAAACACTGATTATCGACCTCATTGGCGATTATTTAAAAATTCTTATAATTTCTTGTATCTCAGACATTTCTCTTCCCAAAACAGTTTATCTTTTCTAAGAAAAGGAAGACCTGACCTTTCTTCCAGCGTCACAGATTTTTCAACTACATACATTATAAATCTTTTTCTTCCATAAATTTAAAATGAACTTAGTACCATTAATATGAGAAATTAAAATAATGGAAAATGATTGCTATGGGTTTGGAATTTAAAAACAATCAGAATTATTCCAATTTTCTTACATGATTATGTTTTAAAATATCAATATTTAAATTAATTATAATTTAAATTTATTGTAGAATCACATTAAATTAAATTCATTGCAGAATTTTGTAAAATTTAAAATATATAAAATTAAAATAATGAAATGGTCTCAAAAATTTACTAGGTATTTACTAGACTCCTATGCCTATATAATTATATTTTATTTGAAATAATCAATATCTAAAATAACTAAAATTTAAATTTATTAGAGAATTATACTAAAAGTTTATTTGAGTTGTGTAAAATTTAAAATAATTAAAATAAAACAGTTAAATGTTCTCAAAAATTTACAAATGATTTGCAAAGAGTTTTAATTGGGCAATAATGAAACATGAATTCCAACAATTAAAAATAAAAACTATACTCCTATCCATATATATTATGCTATAATTAAAATAATCAATATTTAAATTAATTATAAGTGTTTTTAAAGAATCATATTTAATTTAAATTCATTAGAGAATTAAATGAAATTTAAAATTTCTAAAATTAAAACAATTAAATGTTCATAAAATATTTAAGAATGAATTACAAAAAGTTTTAATTACACAATAATGAAACATTAATTGCAACAATTAAATATTAAAACTATTCTCTTTTTTAGTTCTTGAAAATAACGTATCTATCATCTTTTATTAAAATATTCAAATGTAGGTGCCTGCAATTTCTTTACGAATACAAATCACTTATTCACTGGGGAATTCTGTTAGAACTTTCCGTATCTTTTATTCACTGAAAACAGCATAAGGTTTTCCTATGATTCCCCTGGGAACTGCACTGGACTCTCCTTCCTGGATAGTTAGCGAAAAATTGTTTCCCTAACTAGCATTACTGCCAGCTTAGCCATAAAAGTATCGCTTTTAAATATTAATAGATTCAACCCATTCAGGTTCTTCTCACCGTTGCTAGACAGAGAAAAACTTGGGGAACTTTAGTATTTTTAATGGTATATTCGATATGAAATGTAATTTTTCCCACCTAACAAATAATCACTGAATATTAATTAGGGATAGGATACATATAAAATAAAAATATAAAAAGCTAAGCAATAATATATTATGCATTTCCGTTTTATTTCAGTGGAAGGAAATTTCTCCCAGTGAATCTTCCACCCCCCCTCCCCGAAGGTACATGTAATACTGTTCGGATTGTAAAAGCCTCCACGCTTTATGCGCATGCGCTAAGATGAATTTAATTCACCAAAATAAGGGAGAAAGGAAAAGATGTTTATATTTAACAATGAAGACTCGAGGCTTTTTGAGACGTAAATACTACAGATAATTAGAAATATAGAAGGGAAAAGGTACTAAAGTATTTCAGAGCAATATTTATTTAATATAAAGGGCAAAAACATTAAATTATAAAGAAAAAATGAAAAATTACTATTCTGAAATTTTGGAAATCAATTTTTTAGTGAATAATAATGATCTTTTTTTTATATGATATTGAATATTTTTGGCAATATTTAAAGATTAGCATATAAGTGGAAAAAAAATTGAAATAAAATGTATCCAATGGGGGAAATCCAAGGTCAAAGGTGAATACTGGAAATGCACTCATCGTGCCTCGTCTCACCCCTTAATAAGATGGAATGTCCGAAATGTGGTCGTCTCAGAATCCATTGGCGAATAACAATAATGAGTCACCAGATCGCCGCAACAGCAACATTAGCGGGGACTATGGTCGAGTTCTAAGGACCATTGCTGGTCATGGTACAACTCTTCCTTAAGGAAGTACATCCCATCAACAATGGGAGAAACCAGATCTTTCCACATACACTCTTTTTCGTATACCACCAGAATGGTGAGGTTCAACCACTATGCCTTGAATATTTCATCTTCATTTGCAGTTGCTTCCTTCACCCATGGGAATTCTAGAAGGAAAGAAAACCTTTTTTTCTGAGTGATGCATCCTGTTAATAAATGTTCTAAAATTCTAAAGAATCAACATTGTTGTATATTTAGAACACAATTTTTTGGCTTCATATTTTATTTTTGTGAAATTAAAAAAAAATACTAAATTAATTTAAATATTTATTATATGATTGATTTAAATGCAAGAAAAAGTCAGTAAGTTCAGTTATATTTATGTCCCGTTGTAAAGCAACCATAGGGTTTTCGGGGTGGACCTTGTAATTTTGAACCATTCTCAGTTGACGAGAACGACACCTGAGCTCGCACCCTCTCTCCACAACACAACAGCGAGGGGACGTCTCACCCTGACGGACTTTACGAGCATTATTCCCCCGTATACGATGGTTTTTCAGGTGAAATCGTGTCTCAAACCTGAAAACCTTTAACTCGAGAACCGTACCTAACCACTAGGCAGCCACATACACGTTTTTAGGGAGGAAAATGAAAGAATAATATAGTCTAAACTATGCCTAACTAAACTAAAGTCTAAATTAAGCTTTAAATTATATTTCTAACAAATTTCTTTATTATTTTATGCATTTTGGCTTATTTAGTTTAGATTATATAATTTATAATATTTTTGCCCATTCATCATTGCATTAAATTTAGATTTAAATTAAAGAGGCATAAATTTATGCTCAATCTGTTTATATGAAATTGTTTTCTGTAATAATTATCACTGTATCTTATCCCATCCTCAGAGAGAAATTATTAATTTTTTATTTGCTCAATATTATCGAATTATATATATTATTCAATAATCGAATGATATATATAAGATTGAATTTGATTATATATATATTATTGAATTATTAATAAGACCAACAAATATTTACTTAATTTATATTAGTTTGAGTTCTTTATATTTTTTATTAGTAAAGAAAATTATTTTTGTTTTTAGTTTTTGAATCTTTTTGTTTAACATTCTTTATAATTTGAAGAAAACATTCTAGCTGAGGATTTGCTTTATTTCTTTTCTTACAAAGCTGTTGAGTGTCATTAGAGCAAATATTGTTTCAATATTTCAAACATGTTTCTTCCTTGATAAGTAAATATTATACTTTTCCCAGAAAACGTAAGATATTAAGAAAGTATTAAAGTAAAACTAGTCTGAAAGTACTGTTTGGTGAAATCTTACCATCGAAGTTCATCACAGACACGATGTTAGTTTCTTATTTAAATATTTATCCATCTTAATAAGTTTACGAAGTCATTTGAGTGTGCACATACCTTGGTACTTTAAGTAAATTAATTTGAGACGTATTTTGGTAAGTTTCGACATGCTTCACGTGGCACAGTTGACGTAAAAAATTAGGAAACAAAGTTCTTTCAAATAAGGAAGTTAAAAATTATTTATTATTTTTTTTACTAATTTTTTAAAAACTCTTAATTAATGCTATACATATGACTTTCATATATATGATAAGATTCAGAAAATGTTTATGAATGACGAAGATGTTTTATAAATTTTGTTATATAAATTTATAAGATGTTATATAAATTTTAGAGAAAGTATTTGTTTGATATTCGAAAGAAATTTGAAGATAAAAGGGCTATCATACCCTTTTAAAAGAATGTTGAATATTTATTCATTATCTATTTTAGTTTATTCATCATTATTATTATTTTATTTACTTATTTATTTATTTAATTTCTTTTTAATAACACAATGAAATACTGTTTTATTAACTTAACAGAAGACAATTCACAATTTCGTAACATATCTTTAATCAATTACATTGTCTGCTTAATGTTTGTTTGAATCTACAAATATGAGAATGCTATTGTTCGAAAAGACAAAAAAAAAAAAAAAAAACAGATATCGTAATTTCATTGTTTGATTTTAACTTCTGTTTTATAGATTAAATATATTGCTGAATATGCAATTTATGATTTAATCAGTTCAAACAAAAATGATAATGGACCATTTACAAGTATGAGAATGCTATTGTTCGAAAAGACAATATAACAGATATAGGAATTTCAATATTTGAATTTGACTCCCGTTTTATAGATTTAATACATTGATGAATGTACAATTTGTGATTTAATCAGTTCAAACAAAAAAAAGTAACAATGCAGTAAGTTTGCGGAATTCTAGAATATTATTCGAAAATTTCTTTATGAATCGTGCAAAAATTGTTCCTATGACTGTATAGAGCAGTGCATTATGCCAGAACTTTTACATTTGGCATATTGTTGATTCTCAATAAAGTAAATGTTATCAAAATTTTAGTTGCAACGTTAGTTAAAAATTAATCAAAATACTAAAAGATTTTCTTAGTAATACGGAATATATGTTATAGCATGAAAAAGGTTTTCAACTACTTTGATATTCTGAGAATAATTTTTTTACTGAACGTAACTTTACTTCAGTATTGTTGTTTCAGTAATTTTAATACGTTTCTGAAAATATATTATGTAATGATTGATACAAATGATTTTCATCCGATTCATTTTAAATTGAAATGTTTAAAATTCCAATAAATGCTGCATTATATTTCGTATAATAATCGTTAATTGTACAAAAGTAGATATACATTAAAAAAATATTTAACCTACTAGATTTCGTTTCAAGATTTTTCTTGCTGTTTTGAAAGTTTTTAAATGATTTAGAAACGATAGTGAAATATTACGTAAACGTTGATGTTTATTTGAATACAAAATGCTTTTAATGTTATAGTATCATCATGCTATGACGTTTCTTTTTCAAAGTGCCCAAGAACAATGTTAAGATATCTACATAATATTGTTATGGAATTTCACCACAACTGATTCGTTTAGTAGTGGGTATATAGTGTGAGATAAACACAATCAGCAGACGTCAGTAGAAAGAACGACAGCATTTATTTACACGAAGACACGACAGCACAAAGACTACAAATATTTACAGTTGACAAATATGTACTGTGAATACGAACACACAACAACATTATCCCACAAGTAGAAATCCTGAAATAACAACCACAGCACGCAAAGCAGTCACATAGGATTCAAAATAGAGTGGATTCTCAGATCCTCTTTCCATGGTCTCTCCAGAAGACTGAAACGCTCCTCTGCCTCTACTCGCTTTATTTGCCGATTCACGACTTCACACAACGGGCTGCTACACAAGACACGACTACGGAAGAATACGGCACACAGCAATTCCTCACTCAACTGTTGTGAATCCGACTACAATTCACCACCACACGCAGCTTGAGACTACCAGCCTTTTATAGTTTTTGGGAGGCGGAGATAGAATCTTCTCGACGTATAAGGGCGTATCTCAGTTCCTAATGGACGGATCGTGAAAATTCTCGATGCTTCGAACATTATCTAAATTGTGGCTAAAGTCCCGCCAAATAGTCGCCAAGTTTGTCACCAAATCCTGAGGTTACTGGTTCGGCATTCGCAGCATTCAATGCATATCAACGTATATATTTTGGTAAAAGTGGAAGTATGTGTCTTATTAAATTCTAAAATATAGTTCTAAATAAACTTTTCAAATTAAGTCAGAATATCTTGGTAAAAGTTAAAGTAGGGGTGTGATTAATTCTAAAATTTAGTCATAGGTAAACTGTTCAAATTACATTAGAATATATATATATATATATATATATATATATATATATATATATATATA
>JAPMOQ010029355.1:3743991-3795062 GCA_026543055.1 Argiope trifasciata | reverse complement strand
AAAGCTTTTATGAATGCTTGACCTATCTGGTACCTGGCTATAAATGGGGAGCGGCTGGAATTTTCCAAATTTTATACATCTTTAAAGCTAGCATTCCATTTCTTATATCATTATTATATTTTATCTAGAGATTGCTCTAGCATTTTAAGAGTATATCTTACAAAATGTACACACAGTCATCCGTTTTAAAACAGTTTTATTTTTTCAATAATTATCCGTTCAGGTTTCCAAATACACTTTTATATTATAATTTCTTTATTGTATCAAAATTTATTTGCATAAGAAAGGTAATTATATTTTGTTTCCAAAAGAAATGGTCTATTACGTTATTAATGAAAACTTAATAATCTGAGAAAGATTTATGTCTATAGACAGAGAGTAGTTCGTAATCGGTGGTGATTGGCTCTCACCACCCTTATGAGTACACAAAAAGGTGGAGGTGTGGCTCTTTCCATCGATCCATACTTTCTTAGGAAATTGTCGTATCGTGGCCAGTGTTGGTCCTTAGGATTCAACTACATTTCCCACCATTGTTGCTGTTTGTTGCGATGATTGGGTCATCTATTTTTACCGTGTGCCTTCCGCAGGGTCAGAATAACCAGTTCTTTTCCTTACCGATAGAAATAATAAGTCTTGGGAATTTTTGATTTAAATAATTTTATCTTTTACTGAAAATACTGTATCTGAAGTTTTAAACTTTTCACTACTTGTTTATTACTTACACTATATAAAAGTTTTGTGTTCCACAGAAGTCTTAAATTATCATTAATAAAATTAAAGAATTAATGCTTCATGAGAAATAATAATTATCCTCATGCATATTGGGTAAATAATCCTTAGCGCTGGTAGGGTAACCAGTAGGAACGATTTGTTCAAATGTTCTCACATAGTCCATAATAAAGATGGTGTTTCTCCTTCCCCGCATAAAATTTGGCAAATTCGTGACTGCCACAAGAGCTCAGAGTTTTGTTTATAGTGTAACCTACATCAGAATTGTGTGTATAATAATGGTGAATTGCACATCTAATTACACCACACTTGCGACACATCGAACTTTGATATGGATAGACATTTTATTGAATCTAGAGTGAAATATTTTGGGATTAATCACCTGCATGTGGTTTTAACAAAATTATTTATTCGGTTATAATTACAAGATAACATACCAAATTTTATTTATTTCATGTTGTTTTATGTATTATTATCGTGTGCACTTACTGCTAAAGATAAGTGATCCATCAATCGATATTTTGCGTATTTGGTATCAAATAAAATACGAATCTATATTTTGGATATTAAGCTTACATGGCAAATTTTATCCAACAAGCTCTTCATGTTTTACAATTACCGCGTTTACTTCCACTCTAACAGAAGGACAGATAAGATTTCTTTACATGGGTTTTGTCCAATATCTGACAAAAATTTATAATTTTAGTTTAAAAGGCTTATATCAAATTTCAATAGTTTACTTCAAAAATATAGATCAACCGACAGCCCTTTCATAATAGATTTGATTTCAAATTATTTGATACAGATTTACATTATGGATGCCATTCTTGCCCACAACTTTTTAAAATTAATTTTTACAATAACCTATTTAGCATGTTTATTTTAACTTCGACAGCTTGGCTGACGAATTTTTGCTAAAGGACTTCCGTTCAAAATTTTTCAAAAATCTACAAATTTGATGCGAACTGCAGACATAAAATTTCAAACGTATACCTCAAAGCATTTTGGGTTTGAGTTTGAAGAAGTTTATTGGCGCTAAAATCATTTGTGCAGTGCCAATCACAAGGTATATGCAAACATATGGCTCAT
This sequence comes from Argiope trifasciata, assembly GCA_026543055.1. Lineage (NCBI taxonomy): Eukaryota > Metazoa > Arthropoda > Arachnida > Araneae > Araneidae > Argiope > Argiope trifasciata. Next base: position 3,793,244 of record JAPMOQ010029355.1, on the reverse strand, counting down.
AAAAAGTCGCATGGTCATGTTTAAATCATTAATAAATATCTCTGTTTTAATATTCTACTCAAAATTGAAAAATGTATGCATAAATAAACTGCTACATAGATTTGAAGTATTAAAAGAAAATGAAAAAAAAATACTTAAATAAAGTAAAAGAAACCAATTATTTAAAAAAAAGTAAAACAGAGCATTTTTGAATTATCGTGTTAACATAAAGCAGACAAATTTTAAATTAACTTTTACATTAACCTATTTAGCGTGTTTATTTGTACTTGGACAGCCAGGCTGAGGAATTTTTGCTAAATGACTTTCGTTCAAAATTTGGCAAAAATCTACAAATTTGGTGAAAACTGGATATGTTAAAATTTCAAATGCACATCTCGTAACATTTTGAAGCAAAACAAGTAACTATTACATATAGTTGACACATTTTTTGCATTAAAAAAATTCTAAAAACATTAAGGGAACCGTCATATACCAATAAAATGGAAAAATTCCGCAGAAAAGAAATATAAAGAAAAAAATATCCGAATTTAAATGTTGCACGAAATGATTTCCTTACAATTTTGTAGATAGCTTAAAAATGTTGTACCAAGAGAGAAAAAATACGATGTATTTCTATTCATTCGTTATATATATTGGTGTTCGATTAACTTATAATACGTAATTTCCCATTGTAAAGCACTAAAACAACAGCAAAAAATTTTTAGATGAATAGATTACTTATCCTCTAGTTTAGGAATTGTAGAACATATTATGAACTGATACTAAATTTCAACAAAAAATTATGCATTAGATTCCAATTTATGAGGTTTTTGTAAGAGAATTATATCAAAAATTATAATTTGAGGAAATAGCATTTAAAGATGTAAAATAGCATTAAAACGTATGCAAATGCAAAAATTAAATTACTGCAGAATTCCAAAATAAGTAAAATTTTATGTTTTATCAAATACTAGCAACGCGGTTAAAGTTGAAGTTTTATTATTGAAAAATATTATTTAATTATCTTTTAAAAAATTCATTAAAAATCGTAAATGACAGACACTGAAGATATATCAAGATCGCGAAAACTTACTCCCAAAATCTGAGACAGAATAAATTTTTGAGATAAGCAAACTACAAAATTATAAGAAAAAAAAATGCCATGTTTTCTGTTATCATTACAAATATTCTCTCTCTAATGGGTTCAAAAGATATGATTTGTGATCATTTAAAAAAATTAGAAAATATTGTTACGATTCTGTACTGTTGCATGGCACGATTGGCTCCATCGTAGGAAAGACCGTTTTACAATCGGCTTTATTGGATACTGATAGGATGACGGATCAATGACCTCCGAACTTGGCAACCAACTGGCGTCTTGGCGAAGAATTAGGCGACTTTGGAGACGAAATGGATGATACTGAAATTTTTAAGAATTTTGACATGGAACTAATATGAACATAGAATAAGCTTTCTTTCTTAAGATCCTTCTCTGCAGTTCGTGAGCTGTAAAAGACAGTGAGACCAAGCTGGAATCAGTCTTTTCAGTTCAAATCTGGTTAATAGCTGAACGAGTTCTTTCTTTGAGAGCTTCGAGCAACTATCATTGCTGTTCTGTTTGCGTACAGCTATTTACTAGAAGTGCTGCTTGCTTGTTTGCGTCTCGGCTTTATATTTATTTTCTGTGTATTTGGGACTTCGTGTTAATAAAGTTGTTGTTTGTAGAGGAGGCCTAAGGATTGTGCATCTCCATACATCCACTACAAACAAGTCCATTGTGTTTACGGTTTTAGAGGAGAAAGTTTCGTAACAATATATGACGACGAAAAACAAGCAGTAATAAAGAAATTTGATTCAAATTGAAATCTAATTTTTTGTAGTTTTTAACTTAAAAAAAGAATTAAGAAATCTTAAATTCACATGAATTTTTTCTAAAGAAATCCAACATCCCATTATCAAAAAAAAAAAAAAAAGAAAAAAGAAAAAAAAAAAGAATCAGATGTGAAAATGAGAAATCAGTTTACCTTAGTAAAAGTAGAAATATGACGTTTCATTTACTTGAAAAGTTATTTCCACTTCCAGAAACCATCAGATAATGTAGAGAAAAATATATGCATACACATTTAATTAAATCGATCCTTATTGTTAAGGATCGTTCCTTAATTAATCGATCCTTATTGTTAAGGAACTGGTGTCTTGGCGAAGAATTAGGCAACTTTGGCGACGAAATGGATGATACTGAAGTGAGATCCCTGAAATGCATTACGAAGAACATGTTCTTCTTTTGGAACTATAGAGTTCTGAATCTGTTTTCTTTCTACATCTGTCATTGAAATAACGGATTAGTGTCACAGAAAAGACAAAGATAATCCAAAACGGAGTGCTATTAAGCTGAAAAAGTTTTGCTTAAGGTTGATTACCTCTGACAGTTCCATGTTATAAATGAAGTGAAACAACTTAGATGTAACTATAAATATGTATTGTATTTGTTTTGAATTTGTGAACTAAAGGCATTTGTTAAGTTTACTTTGACATCTTCTACATATATAATTTGGAACAAAATAAAAGTGTTGTGTTCGTTAAAAAATGGAATTAAAGAAGGGTCAAAGCCTCTTATTAAAATAGAAATACATTTTTAAAATTTATATTTTGTCTTAAGTTATATTTGCGCTACTATGGTGCCTTTCCATACTATAATCTCCATTTTATTCAAAATTATTTGTACTTTTAAAATTTGCAAAGAAAGAATTATGAGATTAGGAATGAGTTTATTATACTTCTCGTTTCTTCATTTCGTATTTAATATATCCATTGAGAAAGAAATATAATTAAATGTAGAGGATTTCGATTTCACGATTATCATTCACCAACTTTGGTCATCCTAAAATGGATATTTCTCTTTTATCGAGAATATACATGTTTCTTACGTATAGTAGATATGTTACAGATAAATTATATGTACATATATTAAGGAACTTGTTCATTGGATGTAATTACGATAAATAATTTAAAAAAATGATTCAGATTAAAAAATTCTGAAAAAAATCCAAGGTGAAAAATACAATCAGATTACTATTTTACATATATTATTAATTTATGAATAATTATATTGTTTTTTTTTCGTTGCACTGTATATAAATTTATTTACATCCCAAGTAATAAGCAAAATGTTCTTGTTGCTACTTTTTAAGAATTTAATGATAATCTGAATTACTTCCAATTTATTGCATGGCTATAAAGTAGAAGCTGAAATAACCGAATTCGCAATATTGAAATAACTTCACAAAGACTTGTTAAGTTAATAAAAAATAATTATAATTGCAAATATAAAATGCAATTACTTTAAATAACAAAAGAGTTAAGAAAGATAAGTTAAGATAAAGAGTTAAGAAATTATGTAAAGTTATAATATCATTCTAAAACATAATGCCAGACAAACTGAAATATACAGAAACATAAGTATAATTTCGGAATCCTTTGTTTTCCCTTCGAAATATTTCAACAAACCTAATCTACCACTGAAGATGATAGCTTTTTAGTTTTCCGCTTAAACTTTTCGGTTTCATTGCTCATAAATAATATCATCACCGGGAAACCAAATATGTCAATAAATGATGATGATGTGTCCATGTTACCGCGGAAAGGGGGTGCAGTAACTTCAGAGGGTAATGACACCTGAGCACTCAAAGAGCAGAAGTCTGACTTCTAGCTCAAATGATGATGACACATATACACTCGCATGCACAACCCTTTTTCACAAGGGTGCTTATTCACACACCTCACAGATAGAATACAGAGGAAGAATTACCATGCCCAGATCAATGGAGAGATCCTATGCCTAGACTCCGGCGTCAGTAGCTGATAAATAATAACAAAGAAGGCAACAACAGAAAAGTTAAAATGTTTAAGAATGGTTACTAATGGCCTTCTAAACAATATAATTGCTAAATAGTCACCTTGTGTTTAGTTTAGTTATATTAACGCCCCGTTATAAAGCAACACTAAGGTCATTTTGAGATGAATTTCGTATTTTTGTACCACGATCAGATAATGATACCTGAACTGGTACCCTCCACTATATACCACGTCAGCGGGTGGATGTTTGAATCAAGCATTCTGACTTTAGATTTTTTTTTATTTCTGTTCTTAAAAATCAATTTTATGTCAATTTAGAAAAGGTGTTTTCAGCATTTCAAACGAACCATTTTAGTGAATTAAATATTATGCTTATTCCAGGAAACTATTCCTGAAACTTATTAAAGTAAATCTAGACTGAAACATATTTCAGAATTCTTGCTAAAGTTTTACCGCCGAAGTTCATAAAAAAGGATAAGAATATTGGCACTAAGATCGTTTCTTATAAAAATATTTACTCATTTTATCTGATGAAGTCATTTGGTTGCGTTGCATTTCTTACTTGTTTTATCAAACGTCAGATTTCTCATGATGTATTTGAATTAAAAAGAAAAAAGACTTTAACAGTTGGATAAAAACAGCTCGTATTAAAATCCAAAGTTTGAAGAGTTTGAATCTCTTACAAAAAAATCTCATTTTTTTATTTGCTCATGATATTCTGAAAGCATAGACAAATATTTAAAAATAAAAAAGATTTTTATAAATTTGGTAAAAGATATTTTTTTTTACCATTCGTAAAAATTTAAAAGGTACACATCTTATGGAAATATAGTAATAATTAAGAAATTAAAAATAATTGCCAAAATCAAATTAAACTACTTACTTCAATTTTTAAAAGGAATGGGAAAATAGATAGATTTTATATTAAATATTTCCAAAGAGAAACTATTTATAAATAAAAACTCAAAAAGCATCGAGAAAAAAGGCCCGCTAATAGGAAAATATAAAAGCATTAAATTTGTACTATATATTTCAATATACAATTTGTTTTTAGCAAGAACTAAAGAGTGGTCTTTAGGCCTCTTGTGCTAAAGTCTCTTTTCGCAACAAAAATGTTTCAGGTTCCACACTCGAATTCATCGAACAGCTATTATTTCTGCAGCGCGTTAAATCCGTTGGGGAAAAGTTTCTATCTGGTGGTGAGGTGTAAAAACTTGTAGAGGGAGGGCAGCTAAGTTGTCATTCTCGTCATTTGAGCACGATTCATATTTGCGAGGCTCATACCAAAATAGCAGTATGTATTGCTTTGAAATGGGTCATTAATGTTACTAAATCAGACTGGAATGCCTTCCTTTTCAGTAAATCAGACATTTTTTGAGATCATTATCCTTAAACAGAATTTTTTTAGTTGCTTGCTTTTTATTTTGGATTATTCTTATTTTTTTTTCTGCGACCATTAATCCATTACTTCAATTAGAGATTACTTAAAAGAAATGAGATTTCCGAAACATTATTCTTTCTTCTCCTTTCCCCCCCAAAAAAAAGAAAAGAAGAAAGAATATAGTCCTCTTAATGAATATCAGGTATCGTTCCTTTAGTTAAGGATCGGTTTGATTAAAAGTATCTTTTTATACACTTCCGATTAACTTCAGAAATGAGGATAATAGTTTATAAAAGGAAATGAATGGTCACACATCTTTTCAAAAAATACGGTCAATGATTCTTTTTACTTATTAGGTAGCTTTGACAATGAATAATTTCTTTCTTTTTTTTTCAAAATATTCGATGTCAAATTAAAATACTTTAGCTTTTTTTTTTTTTTTTTTTTTTTTTTTATACAAAAGTCTGGGCGCAGAAAAAGTATGTTCAATATCAATGAAATTTTATTCTTGAATAGTTTTGTACAAACCCTTTTAAGGTATACAGTTTTTTAATTAGGAATTTCTAGTAGTTAAAACAAAGCTAAATTTTAACGTTTTTTCGTTATAGCTATTAAAAATGTTAATGTACAAACAAATGTAGATGCAGATGGTATTTATCAAAATAACTGTCCCTGACGCTTGCTGAAACTTCTGATACCCTTTAACCAACAGTTTGGTTCAGGTTTCCGAATTTCTTTACACAACACTCGTTGGTGCCTATCTCTTAGTTTTGTGGGTCTGTTGGGTCGAAATACAATGCGACAATCGGCACTCATTTTTTTACTGCTTAATCAAACACACACTAGATATGTGGTGGTTCTAATGCCTCTTGGTCATACCAAGCACGAATGAGTAGAGATCTTTCGAATTTAGGCAGAGGTTGTTAACGAGCACCGTTAAGGTGAAAGAACCACTTTGCTCAAACACACATGACACAACCCTTTTTAGGGGGAGGTCAAACTCCTTAATACATCCGCAAGTCAGAATTTAGATCCAAATCAGAGATTGTCTCATCCCTGATTCAGTACCCCCAGAGGTATCGTTTTGTTATGGGAATTTGGAGGACTTTGCAGTCACGACCTATTTAACGTGCCCCAAACTGCCATTAGCCAACACGGCGGTCTTTGGCCTAGACGAGGACAGAATCCGCGACCTTGCGGTTACGAGACTAACGCTCTACCAACCAGGCTACCACGGCCCCACACTAGGTATGTTCCTTAATGATCGGGTAATTCCATAATTCCATGTCAGGCCCCTCTGAATTTCGTAGTATCTTACCTATGCCATGAGTGTCAAAATATTTATAGGTAGATAATATATTAGTAAAAGCTTCGAAGAATTGCATTTTATTAAACATGATTGAAACCACACAACTTATTAATTTTTAATAATCAATATAATAATTTAAAATTTTATGAAAGAAATTAAATATTCCAAATTCTATGTTATCAGATCGTGCATGTTCTATCTCTGCCATTCAACTCTCAAAAAGGGTTTCAATTAATTTTTTTTAAATATCTACTGTTTTATTGTTTTCCCAAACGGGGAAATATTTTAATTCCTTTACACTTTTTAACGAACAATGGGTTTCTGCAACTAAATTTATGCTCTAAATCCTAACTGAATTTTTATTACTTTCGTTAGATTAAAAAAAAATATTTTTTTCACGAAATACTGTATTTCATGAGTGTATCTAAGATAATTATTTTTTAATATAACTTTCTTAATTTCTTTATCACATCGATTCTCATTTAATATATAAATTATTTTATCATAGTTCTTTGCTTTGTTAAGATAAATCTTCTGAATTTTTTTTGTGAAATAAAATTTTTATGAAAGGTACTAATTAAAATTATCTATCTGAAAGTTTTCCTTCAACTCAGTTTTAAACATACATCCCTATCCATAGAAGAAGTATAACAAATAACACAGAAAAAGTCGACAGGACTGACTTAAAAGAGATAATCCCCCTTCAGTGAATACATTATGCAATCATGGGTACTTTTCCGTTAAACGGAAGCAATGAAAAAATCTCTTAAAAGTCACCAAATAATTGTTGCTTGGAAAAAAAGAAAAATCGCCAAAAATGAAACAATTAAATTAAAGAATGTTGAATCGTTAAACTTAACTTTCAAATTTGTCAAATTCCCGATATTTACCTGGAGACTTTGTTCACATTGGTAAAATTTGTTCTGCCGTTCACTTCGCATGTGTACTCGACTCGCATTTGGCTCACATTGGTGATATCTTGCGCCCATATAACGTGAAAGTACCCAATCATGCTTAATCGGCATATTCTCTCTAATAGTGTTCCCGTCAACCTTTAAATATTCTAAATGTTTTTGATAAGTGAAAGATAGATGTGTTTGAAGACTTCTTTAATAGATCTACAGTGATTCCTGAATCAGTAGAGAGATCATAGACTTCAAAAGAATTGAAAGAATTGTAACAGACTGGATTCAAATGACGGCAGATCTTTGAAGAAAAGTAGGATTCAAGAAACATTTTTTGATACATCATTTAAAATAATTTAATTACAAGTATTCTAATAAGCAACAAAATTTAAAAAAAAACCTCTAACATTTAATTTTTATTTTGAATTGAATTTTTAAAAATGAAGTGCTATTTTTAACCTCATTTTGTATAAGAATAAAAATGAATGTCTATAGCTCTCATGTGCTACAATATCTAAATGCATTTTATCTATGTGGATGGTTTTAAGATTTATGATAACTTTTTATTAATCAAGTGTTAAGATTAAAAATAAGAGCTTTTAATAGCAGGTATCAATTTTAACTATACAATTTAAGCGAAATATATGACTTCTAATGGATTTTTTTTCTTATTTTTTCTTATTACACTACTTTTTTTCTACTCTCTTTATTAGGTAAAACAAAGAAGAATTTTTGTTTTCTTTGTCGCTACTAATAACACAGATGAACATGTATTTGTCAACGTGTAGTGACACTCTAAATTCAAATGTTTTGTCCCAGAACTACAAAGTGTCCCCCTTGAATACATTGTAGGGCAAAAATGTGCAACTTGGAGTAATTTATTAAATTTTTAATGTATTCAAATTACAAATATTGAAGCAGAGTTTTGGATTTTTTTTCTTCACGATAAGTTCTAAAAACATTACGACACAAAAATTTATTTGCTTAAAATTTATCTGAATTTTGCATTATTTAAAAATTTCAAAATTTATCCTTTTATCTCTTTGTTCCGAAGTTTTAACACACACACACACACACACACACACACACACACACACACACACACACACACACACACACACACACACACACGCGCGCGCGCGCACACACACACACACACACACACGCGCGCACGCACACGCACGCGCACGCACGCACACACACACACGCACGCACACGCACACACGTGTGTGTGTGTCGCCAAAATCACCAAAAATCGCCAAAAAATACAAAATGACTTCAAAATTCACGCAGCTACTCTTGGCGTTTTAGTTCGAATTTTGTTCACATTGTCGATATTTGTTTTGTCATTTGCTTCGCTTATCGACTTGACTAGCATTTGGCTCACATTCGCGACATTTTATCCCCTTATAACGGGAAAGTACCATTTTTTTAAAAAAAATAAAATAACCCATTAAATAAAATGACAATATTATGAATAACATTAATTCAGAAAATTAATAGCTGCACAGTTGGTAATATTATAATGCTAAATGTTGGTGTCATTGTAATGTCTCTTGGGAGTGAAAATAAATTTTTCTACAGAAATGAATCTAAAAATTATCTTACAAATGAGAATAAAAAATGAGAATAAATTCAAAACGAATCTATTGTTGTCGAAACGGAATGAACATCAAATTAATGAGGTTTAAAAATTAAACAAAAACAAAGCATTGTTTTTTAATAAATTTTTTAACACATTATTTTCTAACATATCTTCCAGTAGATAAATTTACGAAAAATAACCTATTCTTTGAATTGGCTTTAATATAAACGGTTTAAATTTTTGAAAAATTGTTAAAAAAATTTTTCATCCCTATCAACAAACACATATATACACGAAATACGATATTTGCAATTCATTTAATGAATTTAGCGGCTGCTCTTTCCAGTTGTATTGAAGCGTTTTCTAAATTAATTGAATGATGCTTAATAAACGAAGGATAAAATACTCTCCCACAGAAACAAAAAAATAACGAGCAATAATACATATATTCTGTCTGAGGTTTAGAAAACTATTGAGCTGTGATTATTCTCCCCAAATTAAAAATAGAATAGCAGAATTAAAAAGAAAAAAAAAACATTATTGTTCCCAGAGTGTAAAAAAAGTATCTTTAAATTTAAAATAGCTAAAACAATTTTTTGTTCTAACTAAGAAAATAATTTTTTAAAGAAATTCTATCAATATAAATTAAATAGATTACGATTCAAGGTTATTTTTTCTGTAATTCTACTTTTTATGTTTTTAAACTTGCGTTTTTGCAACAAAATATTTTTTTCGTTGTTTTGAAACATTTTTTAGTTGCTTTAAACTTCCGTATTTTAATAGAATACCTATATTTATACATTGAAAAAATATAATTACTGTTTTGTTATGTTATGTCCATGTTCATAAAACCACTAAAACCCAATCTATTATATACTTATTGTGCCCTCACTGAATATTTAACATTCTCTTTGATATCAAGAGTATTTAAAGGAATTCAAATGTTTTAAATTGCGAGAAGAATGAATTTTTTATGAATTTAATCATATGAAATCAATTATTTCGTACAGTTTCTTTAAAATTCAATCATAAAAACTTCTCTTATTTGATTAGAATTGTTTAATCTAATAACAATTGATTAATTGATTTAAAACTTCCTGTTGTGATAAAAATCTTTAGAAAACAATAAAAGCTCAATTTTTTTGTATTTAAAATTATATCGATATATGTTTTACTTTTAAAATTACTTCCATTTTAATTTTTATTTTCATATTTTAATTTAGCTTCATTAATTTAATTGATTTTTGTTTTTTAAAACAAGATTTATATCGAGTTCCAACACACTCTGAAAGTAAGAAAGAAAAATGTGTTGAACCATTTTTAGTTATCTGCAAGCACGGCATGCATGGCTATGTTAAAAAAATAATATTGCTCTAATAGCTGATTACTGATCGCTTAGAGATGTATAATTAGTAATCTGTGAAATTCTATTTAGAAATCGTTCTTAGAATGGTTAATACTTCTTTGTCGACTTAAAATAGTAAATATATTATCCTTTTAATTTTCTCATAAATCTACTCATTTTTGTAGTTAAGAAATCCAAAATCCAAGGTGTAAAGTCCAAAGGACCTTAACAAGGAATAATAGCGATTTATTTTCCAAAATAATTTTAAAAAAATAACACTCACGAAGAGATTTTAATACAAATATGTTATTCTATTATGTTAAAATCTCTCTAACTAGCTTCTCTTTTGTTTTATTACCATTATCGGGATTTTTTCTCTGTCTTAACCTCAGATGGCAGCGTATCCTCTTTGTCTTGGTAGTTCTACAGAAAAGATTTCATGATTGCTGGGCAGTCACGAGCTAATACTTAATCTTTTGCTAACATACTACTGAAAAATTAATTTCAAAGCACTAAGATGATTGAATTCAAGGAAAAAACACCACGTGATTTTCAGAGCCAATCAACAATGCAGAGTTAATTTGACTTCCGTCTCCAATCACATGCTAATTATTTAGCTGAGATTAATTCGATCTAATTTTATTCAACCAACTGGTCTCTATTCACGGCTATTTTTATACTACATTGGAACTACAATACAGAAATGCATTACTAAATTGTAGGTATGACTTAAACTAAAATTGAATAAATAATTTTTTTAATGTGGCTCTGTTGGAATGATAAATTTGTTTCAAACTTTAATCTCCTTTCAATCAATGAATTTTTTTCATAATTAGCTGTGTAGATAATAGCAGAGGAAATGTAACAAATGTCTTCAATTAAAAACTATCATGCGAATGTAATATATTTTTAGTATCAATCAAGCTTCTTTTTTTTATTTTATTTAACATCGAGTTGTTAGAGATCATCAACCTTACACAGAACTTTCCAGGTTATTAGCACTTCAATTTGGATTATCTTTCTCTTTGTTGTGATAATAATCCAGTATTTCAAATACAGGTACCCGAAAGGTAAAAAAAAGAAGAATTAAAACGTAATTCTTCCGTAAGAAGGAAATGGTCTTTTTAATGAATGTCAGGGGTCGTACCTTTTGTTAAGGATCGATTTAATTAAACGTGTGTCTTTTTTTGCATTATCCGACTGTTTCGGGAAGTGGAAATAACTTTTTATTAAAATAAATTACAGGTATTATTTCTTTTTTACTAAACATTAACAATAATTGCTTTTTTCATCTTTTTATCAATAAGGTTTTGAGTTTCTTTTGAGACTTTTTATACTGACACTCATGTGTTTTAACATTTTCTTTAACTTAAAAACGACTATCGAAAACTAATGTGCATTTTATCTTGATCAAATCATGTCATTACATAGTTTTCTACCGATATTTTTGATGATTATAAATTGTCTTGTTTGAATACATTTGTGATTTGCACTTGTGATTTGAAATTAAAACAATATTTAAAAATGTGGTTGCAGTGTTACATTATCTTAATGTGCTGCAAAGAGCTGACAATTTTTTAAAAAATGGAAAGAAAAATTTTGAAAAAGGACATATAAAATCTTTTCTCTTATTTTACTTTGCTAATAGTGGTGAAAAATTAGTTTTTAGGTTAAAAAAGAATTCAAAAAAAAAAAAATTCTGGCTGCAATGTAACAGTATTTCAAAATGTTGAAAAGAGTTTAAAGTTTGTTAAAAAAAAATGGAAAAATTATAAACTTTGATAAAATATTTTTAAGGATCTTTCATTCATAATGTTACAAAAGATGATTTTAAATACATACATTAACATTACAATTGAAACATATTATTAATTCCAAATTATGATAGCAAAAAATATTTTTATGTCCAATTTTGTATTTTTTACTTCTATATTCTTAATAATTACAAATGTTACAATTGAAAAATGTTTATTTCTACTTCATTGCAACTTTAAACAGTTTTTTAAATTAAAATTTGACAAATGACATTTGAGTTAATTTTTGGTTTTATGTACCCTATTCTTGAGATTGAATCACAGACATTTTGTTTTGGCCACTAGTTTCAAGCGCTTTCCATTGCTTGCATGTAGCAAGGAAGACAGGGAAAGCCGATTACACAGTCTCCTATACTATTTGGATAGGCTTCGAATGCCTTCTGCATAAAGTTTTAACTTAATATTAAACCACAGAGGCACTTGGCAGCTTTGTCGCTTCATGTCTATTTAATGGATCTAGTTTGCTTTCCTCTTTATGTAAAGAACGTTGTTGTCATTTAGCTTTGTCATTGTTTCTATGCACTAGTATTTTTTACTCCATCTTGATTAAAAGGAACTATTCTTTATTCTCCCTCAAAGCGCTTCCGGTAGCAATATCAATATTTCCTATAACCATTTTCCTGCTGGAGCAATGACGTTTAGTTTCTTTATTCCATAACTTCAACTTTTTTCAATGAAAGTCAGCAATATTAAATAAACATTTAGTTTCTTTTCTAAATCCCGTGAGGTTGGAATTAAACTTACTTCAACACTTTTTAACACAACACTTATTTCAACACTAATAAATTCTTGTATTTAGCATGACAAACTTTTATCATCTGTGAAATTCTTTTGCTAGAAGCAAAGGGAATAGAAGCTTTTGATCATATATTTGTTATATTATGGGAACTAAAGTGTCACATATTTCGCTTACAGAAGGATCCTTCAATGAAGAGATTTTGAGGTTATATATGACGTAACAGCAGCATTAGATTCGTCAATAGTATGTTCAATAGCTTTCTAAATTTTTTAAATTTATCTTATAGGTACCAAAATGCAACTTTTCCGCAGTATTACAGATTAAGAACCAGAAGCTCATTATTTCATTAAAAAAATACAAAATGCTGCAAGAATTTCAATTTTATGAAACTTAAACGTCCTTAAGACTTACTACAGTATTTTTCATATTTATAATTTACTTTAACTACACCAAAAGCAATTTTTCTGCATTATTTCAAATTAAAATACAAAAATTATTTTTTTTCCATCCACCCTAGTGATTTAGTCCATGCTGAACCAAACGATTGGTTACTTGAAATAAGATAAATAAACTTATCATTTTAGAACAGTTATAGAAAAGAAAATCAGAAGAAACTGTAAAATGTAATCTATCTTTTAATAAATGATAAAACTGTATAAAACTGCAAACAGTTAGACATGAGATATCTTGAAAAGATAAGGAGTGCAAGATTTTTTATCAGATTTGGAGATGAGATGTCTCCTGTTTGTGGCTCATTTCTTTATTCTACGGTGGGTTCAATATGAGTGATGACATATGAACCTGTGCTTGAGGTATTAGTATGTATGCTGCTAGTAGAAACGCTTTCATGCATTAGCCACATCTTTCACCATTATAAGTCGTCTACGAGTCTCTCTTTCTATTCAACGCGGATGTCATAGAAGGGTGGAAATTATATTTTGTTATTACCCTAGGTAGATAGGTGCATCTAAATCATCATTTCATGGGTGTTAAATCGGAAGATAAAAAATTGGGCTCCGTTCTTTATAAGAATATATTCGTGAATCACAATTCCTGTAAAGGAAAACATATTTCTTCACAAAGGGTGAAGATGGTGATGTATACTGTACTTTCATTCTCAGTTTTCATTTTGATGTCAAAATGTATATCATTCCTTTTTACTTTGATGCTCTGGCAAAATGGAAAAAAAAAAATATCATGACGTTGGCTCTAATTTTCCTGGCGAAAGCAATAAACTGGCGTGGATGAGAAGAGGAATCATAAGTAATTGTCTTCTGTCTTTTCTTGGAAGCATAGTAACGGTGAGGTGCAGAATTATATTTACTCCAATGGTGAAGTGTAGTTACTGCAAAGAGATATTGAGCCATGACCGATGATGTCCATTAATACTCCCACCCATAATTTTCAATGCAATAGTCACGAATGCGATCAAGTTATACTTTCTAGATGCCTATACAGTCATTCTTTAATTCAGAATGATGAAAAACGACTTTTCATATGCTTCAACAGTATAGCGATGAGAATTAGCATGTTGCTAAATGAAAAGTATTGGATACCCAAGTATTGGATATTGGATCTACCACTGCGTATTAAAACTACACAAAATTTAACATGCATTTACTAAACTAGCATATTACTTAATGCAAAAAATAACATTCATGAAGTAAAGCACTAAAATCCGTGCTATTATTTTATTGCGGCATCAAATTTCGCATACACGCGAATACAAATGACAACATGCTAATTCTAATATGTATCTGACCTTAAAACACATGCATCTTCGATTCCAATGAAAAAATATAATCCAAATTGCATTTTTGGGTTATTGTTTTAATAAGTTCACAATCGGACAAGCATATTCCTGCTAAGATATTGCTTCTAACTTGGGATGAATATCAAAAAATTTGATTTGCCAAGCTGTCTTGCTCGTGAAAAGACACATAAAATACTTTAATAAAAATCAAGGATATCAAAAAGGAGGAAATTAATCAGAAACTCCGCATCGAATTTATAATCGTTTTTTAAATCCTCTTTTTACTAAGATTTAGTAATAAATAAATTAATAAAAATATGTATAATTCAAGATAATATTTGAAAGGATGAGAATGTCTGAAGAAGCTGCAATTCTATAAGTAATAAATTATTTTCGTAAGATAAAGTATGCAACTTTTTATCATTTAACAAATTACTGAAGCTCTAAACATTTTGTATGAAACATTATTGTCCGTGGATATATTGTTTGAATAATCCATATGTGAAACATTTTAATTCTATATTAGCTTATTAAAAAATTGCTACTAAATATCAGGGTGCTTTAAGAGAAAAAGTTATTCCTGTTTTACTTATTTTTACCACTTTTGTAGGAACATTAAGCTTTTATATATGTGCTACTCCATATACTTTAACATTTTTTGCTGAATAATATAATACCATTAATTTAAATATGTGGTAATTTATGATTTCTCTTCGATATGAACTGGTAATTAATAATTTCTCTTTGAAATTGACTTTCAATTTATGATTTAATTCTGATTGTATGATAATTTAGAATATCTTTCTGATATGTATGTTAATTTATTATTTATTTTTGATATGACTGATAATTTATAATTTATCTTTGATATGACTGATAATTTATGATTTCTCTCTGAAATTCATGGTTATTTATGATTTATTTCTGATATGTATTCTAATTTATGATTTTTTTTATGAATCTGAAAACAATGATGCAATGTTTATGGACAAGTAAATAATTTATGTGTTTACATAACATTTTAGAATTCTTGTAAATTTTGCTGCCTTCAAATTTTTTTAGAAAAGGTATTCTAAACAATAAATGATGAAGTATTTAAATCACAAATTTTAAATGCTAGTATGTTTATAGATATAGACTTTATGATTTTTAAAGTCTTCAAACACACCATGATGAAAATATTTCTCTCCAAAAAGTCTCCATTAAGTTACTAAGTTAAATTTAATCTCTTAAAATTGCTTCTGATTCAAGAGATTCAATATCTAAAATCATATTTTCCTTTCATTTTAAACTAGCCTCTTACTGATATAAAAATTCTTGAAATATAGGATGAAAATTAAATCAAATAATTACTGAAAAAATTAAAATTGCTTTATGCCAAAAGTTTTTATACAAAAGACATTATAAATATTCTTAAAGTGCTTGAATACCCTGTGTTTGAAATCTGTAAAATATTGCTTTATTAGTTTCAGAGACATATTGTAAGAATTTTGGAAAATACACCTACATTACGTTTATAGTCAGACACCAGATTGGATAAGCAATCATAATAGCTTTTACGCCCATAGCCCAACAGAATTTATACCGCCAGTTTCAGACTTTAAGAGGCACAGCAAGCCGTGATGCGTTTAGACACTAAAAGAAATATTATCATTCACTGCTTCGCTTAGCTGAACTTGGTTCAAAAGACTGGATTGTCTCCACCAGAGGTATAAAAATAGTCTTAGTACTTCCACGGCGAATACACCACTAAGCGTCCTCATTTCCTCTCGAAGTGTGGCAAAAGACCGTTTCCGGCCTTGGAGATCCATAAAAGAAACTCGCACTAATATGGAGGATGCTTGATATGGTTTGTAGCATCTTTTGTAAGGAACTCTCTCTGATGGATCTTACTGAAAGAGGCATGTTACTCCAAAGAGAATAATATTTGTATGGAATATTATTCTTGAGTTCGTGGAAACAATCGTTTTCTTTATCCTGAGTTGTGTTTGATGTTTGAAAAAAGAATGTTTTGGGCGTTATTTTCTCTTTATAAAATATCTACAGTTGTGAAATTCACACGATTGAGTTTTAGAATTATTTTGATTTTGAAAGTGTAGAAAGTGCCATGTGCGGAATAATTGTGATAATCAGAGGTGGTTGGTGTATAATTTAATAGAGTCTCAACACTCCAGTTTTAGAATGTTTTTCCCACATTTATTAATTTTGTCTGTGTTGTTTGAATTTATTAATCTATTAGAACTTGTATCCTATTACTTCCAGTATTACAATGGAATACTGAATCAGTTATCGTACTGAGATTGAAATAAATTAATGCGAGCTGAACGAAAAAAGAATATATATCTATATGTATTTAAATAATATTCATTTCAATATTCTGTGACTACCACTTTTTGATGATTCTATCTCACTTCGTGGTGAGATGTGGAGGATGCTCGTATTTCAGAAATTTTTCGTTATTCATTGACTTCAATTTCTGCCCTATTAGGTACTATTTTGTTTAGTTTTTTCATGGGTCGTTTTTGACCGTATTATTTTATTTTAATTCAAAATTGCGTATTGATTGCTTTATGGTTAATACAAGTGCAGGTTCCTATTTTGCTAATTATATCATTTACTACATTTAAAATAATAATATTTCTAAGTAAAAAAATCTTAATAATATATTTTTAAAAAAACTATTGTGTAATAAGTGTATAAGTGTGTAATTTAAAATACCACATATTTTAAAAATAATATTTGCAATATTAAAAAAAATCTTCCACATTTATAGCAACTCTTTTTATGAAAAAAATAAAAATAACTCTAGATTATCCATATATATTAATCTCAAAAAACTGTCAAAAAATAAATATTAAAAGAGGAATATTTTACCATAAAAAATCATTATTATTTTGCAAAAAAAAAAAAAGAAAAGTACCAAATTTTAAGAACAGAAATCTTCCATTTTTTATCACTATATTTTCATCATTAATTAGTATCTATTTCCAACTATATTGTAAATTATCTGCAATATTTAAGCCTCATAAGTTCGAGAGTAATCCGAATTTATTTTAAATGCTAATATCTCTGCTTTCGTTATTCCTTTTACCCCAATGTAGATGAAATAAACCTATCCTAATGCATACGCAAAAGCACTAAGGATTTTAGAATCCTTTAATATTTTTTGGAAGAACAATCTTCCTCTCACTCCTCCTCTTTATATGTATATATATGTATGCATGTCAGATATATATTTTGGAAGCAGAAAGGCAGGCTCGAAGACACTGAAGAAGACTTTTCAGTTTAAAGTTCGCTTCATTCCATTTCCGGAGGTTGGCAGCATATTTACAAGCAGCGCGGGCAAGCAGATTTTACGAAAAAGAGTAGAAATTAATTTTCCCTCATGTTATATATCATATTTTGATAGGGAAAATATTGTTTACTGTACCAATATATTCAATATATTATTAAGATTCTCAGGGGGATTTCTGAACATGTGACTTTCAAAGCAGGGGAAACACAGGAATCTTTAAAAAAGAATGTGTCAATTGGACATTTTTCTAGCCGTTCAAGCTGAACGTGTGAAATACGGCTTTTAGCTGATTCTGCTATTTTACAAAGCGTCTTTTGAATTAATTAAGTAGAGAAATTGAATCGGAACAGGAAATAAAAGTATATTTTAGAATGAAATCGCTATGGACTAAACTGAGATAACGCTTTAGAAATTAATTTGGATTTAAATTAGATGTTACTTTGCATTAGATAAAGTTAAAACTGAGCATTTGATTTATTGGAAAAGGTTTATGAATTTGTGCGAAATACGGAAGAAGGATTAAAATTTGCAAGTTTCGAAATGCTAGAAAGAATGGGGAGACCTCTCCTGTTTATTGTAAAAAAACTTCATTGTCAAGCCCTACCTCATTCAGGATATGGATGAAGATATTGGCACAAATATCAATCGAATGGCCGTTTGACCTGATAATTTGACATGCACTGGGGCCGTTTACAGGGCGGATTTTCAATGGAATCGAGCCTCGAACAAGAGACCTGCCGGATACGGAGTCGAGACCTTATCACCGCGCCACTGCAGTCCCTAATGTATTCGAAACCTTTTAAGGAAGTGAGAAAATCTGGGTCTTTCTTGATATTGAATTAGTTACACTGGGAAAATGTTTAACTGAATTAAAAATTAGTAATAACGGTAACTAAAAAAAAAGGTCAACGTACCTAAACTTGAAATTTATAAACAAAATTGAAGAAAAAAGAAGAGGGAGGGTGCAAAACCTCGGATCAGAAAGAACAAAAAGGAAGTGTTGGAATTAATTTATGATAAAGAGATCAATTTTTTTGACCCCCAAAAAAGCCCAAATTCAGCAAACACATGTGCAGTAAGAAAAAAATCAGTACAGAAATATGTAGTTGCCCCTTTGGTATAATTACTTGCCATCGGTTGAACAACATTTTTTAGCCTTTCTACGCATCGCTGCCGAGTTACCGTTTTATGTCGTGGTGGCCTGATGGTAAGTCTCGGCTTCGGAACCGGAGAGTTGCAGGTTCGAGGTCCGATTTCACCAAAGAATCACCGTGTAAGCGGGTCTGGTGTGCGTTAAATCATTAGGGGCCAAACGTCCTCTCACTGATGTGGTGTAGAAATTTGGAGGTTTAATCTAGCTAAATATTGCAATTTTTTGAAATTATTCATGACAACCGTATGGATGAATTTTAAATCGAATATTTTGCATGATTTAATAAGGGAATGTACTTGTATCGAAACGAACATTCCAGCAGTGAGCCAGAAAATGGATTTCAACTATAAATGGTAAGTTTTAGAAAATATTTTAAAAAGTATATGACATTCATTTGACAGCTCCTATGCTTGTTACGTTCTAACACATTTTTGAATATCATAGATGTTCTGCCTTTGCTACATTTTCTATATTTTAATAAAATAATCAGCATATCATTTCATTACTAAATATAAATAATTTTTTACACTTTCATGTATCAATTGTGCAAATTTAGAAACATTAAATAGTTTTTTAACATTTTAAATATTTTAGGTTCTGAGGGAATATGTAATTAAAACATCTTCATTATGTTTCTAACATTCACGATTAAAAAAAAAACATAATTCCAATATTAATTTAGCTAAAAGTCTTTAGGTGTTCGATTTCCCGTCACTTGGCAATGCTTCTGTTAACCGAAGCAAGTCAAGCACTTTTTTCATTGAAATCTATAAAATATGAATTGTTTCTCGTCTTCTTAACTATTCTCAAGATGTTCTAGGTAGGAATGTTTAGCAATACTGTAGCGTTTCTATGTCTGATATGGCAATTTCGGACAATTTTTATTGAAGTTGTTTGCTGTTTGTGATACATTTGTAAAAGCTTTCTACATTTGTATATTTTGGCTTATTGCATATTTTTTCGAATCCATGAAAGTATTTAGACTAACCTTATGTTATAGAGTTCAAAATTTCTAAAGAGTTTTAAATATAAGATGTTAATCTTTATGGCCATGTCATACAGGCATCGAATTACTGTTCCTGTAAACTTTAAGTTGACATTAAACCTTAAGACGCTGTAAGAAGATTTAAACTGCAAGTAATCCAAACATCTCGGATGTTCTATGAATTCTTAACTGAATTAAAAGATAACTTATTCCCGAAATGACAGACGTCAGCCAATTATACTATAAAAATAACCAAAGCAGTTAAGGGGCTTATGGAAGTTAATTATGATCTACTTGTGACTAACAAAGTTTTGGAAAGGATGAATATGTGGTCGGAAAACGATTTAAAAAAACTTAAAACTGAATAGCCTTAACTGTATTTATGTTGAAATAGCTTTTCGAAAATTTAAGCCTTTATATTCAAGATATTTAAATTTAATTAGATAAATTCTTGAGGTTGATAGGTTGGTCTTTTTGGCTCAAGAGCCATTCTTGGTCATACTGCGCCAAGCGTATGGTTTAACATCTGGCAATACTAAAACAAATTAGTAATAAAAGGTAAAAAAGGCAGAATTATTAAGCCCCAAGAATATTTATACAGCATTGAGTAGATAAAATTTTAAGAAATAAGATATACGCATTGACTCGAACCGAAGTCAGATGTTGCAATTTTAAAAAATGTATACAATGAACAAGTAAAAAGTATTAAATTCATGCATAAAAATCAATAGTCTTTAAAAAGTTAAATATTTGGGCGGTATTTCTCACCCACCAAGTCATGCTATTTTAAAGAAGGTGAACGAAAAAAAAATTGATGATATGAATTTAAAACCGAACATTCAATCTAAACATGTATCACACTGAAATCAATATTGCATACATATAGCACAGATAGGTACTATCTCACCAAAAAGGAGATGATGTGTGAATCGAGTATGCCCTGTACGAAGGCGAGTGAACTAGACATCAACCTCTCGTATAGGTATTATAGGCCAGAAATCAATTGTAGGTTTGATGAAATATATCTCATTGTTGATTTGCATGTTCCAAGTCTTCTGCCAAGTTAGGCGAAAATAATTATTGAGATTGTGCCTAATAAATCCAAGTTACTTTTCTGAGATCGTAATATACAAATCCATCTTAAATATAATCCCCCATAATTTAGCGTGTTACGATAAGTTCATCAGCCACACAAGAACTTCCAAACCGGAGTGTGCACTTTTGGTCTAGGGGCTATGTCATGCACCTACAGACCCATAGGTCACAAGATCGAATTTTGCAAATGCGCATTGCTGACCCTGGCTCTGAACTAACAAACGCAACCCTCTTAGCGCCCTCTACAGGCAGAAAAATTTGCCACAAGAGTTGGCGTTGCAAAAATATTCGTCGCCCACCATAACACTTGGAGCGATAAAATCGTTCATCTCACATCCGCTTCACTGCAGGGGGAGTAATATGGCGGTAACTTCATAAGCCTCATAAGAACTTCCACATCGGAGTATACAGTTTTGGTCTAGGGGGTTATGTGTGGGTTTAATGCAGTTATTATCGTTGGCCATTTTTCGAGCAATTGATCTTTTGGTTCATGTAATCTATTTAGTCAATGAGACATACAATGAATATCTTTTGCCCAAATAATTTATTCCAGCAATGCAGCAGTACTGACGTTAAAGACAGCATAATTTTTATACAAAACTGTGCTCCTCCGTAAATTGCATCATCAGAGGATCTGAATTTTGGAAATAATAGAATTGGTCCCCACGATCACCTGACATGAAAACTTTATCTTTCCAACTCTGGGTTTATCTAAAAGATGAACAAATAAACAACAACTGAGGTCTTGGGTAAGTCAAAAACATGCAACATACAACGCGATCGTAATTTAATCACTGAAACAATCCGTGTTAAGGAACATTCTGTTTTGCTCATTCAGCAAAGAGAAAATTGAGTTATTCGTAGACGGAAATGATGGTTGGCATTAATGAATTTTTTGCCAGCTTTCTTTTCTTCATGTTTTCAACGGTTTTGCCTTTTCAATGCTTATTAATTATGAAAATAAAAAGAAACGATTGTTTTCTTATCCCCTGTGACACTGCATTTTCATAACGATTAAGCTTTGAAAAATCAGGATTTTTAAAATCAGCTGTTGATGATCAGGGTAGGAAGCTTTATTTTTTATATTCAGTATCTTTCTGTATAATGTATGGCTAGAAGGGAAATTTCGGTACTTTTTTATGATTACAATTAAATTGTACTTTAGAAATCAAATAATATTGAAACGCATTTGAATACTTTTCCTATCTCTAATATATTTAAATGGTAATATAGATAGAAAACAGCGGAAAAACACGGCGGTTAATTATATCACCTGAAATAAGGACTTATTTTTTACTAAGTATATCCACTTAAAAAATAATTTTGAAGGAATATATGAAGAGATAGTTCCATAAAATATTTAATTAAACTTTTTTGCAGGTCTGAAACCTGAGGAATCACTTAATCATGTAAGAAGGCTAAAATGTTGTATAAACAAATAGGTATTGAAAAAAAAATGTCTTTAGAATTTTAGAAAATATTTCGAATCAAGAGTATTCATTTATTTTTTTTAGATTAAGCAATTTTATTTCCGATCTTAAATGTGAGGGAAAGCCTTCTTTAAATAGAGAAAAAAATCCCTTATTTAAAAAGATATATATTGAAATGTTTCTGATTCATATTAAAAATTGTTTGTTCAATTCTAATAGAAAATAATTTTATGTCGTATCCTTTAAAATCAGAGCATTCAGACATATGAGAGGAATTTTTAAAATTAGTTTATCTTAAAGTTAAAAAAAACGAATGTGTTTCATAGTTGCATAATTTTCTGTTAAACTTTTAAATTAAATGTTGTCACAATTGTTAGTTGTCAACAGCAAATGAGGACGAAAGCAAGCGATTTCGAAGAACTAAAAATAACATTTTCTCTCCTAAATTGATCAAGATTTTAAAAATAAAATTCAAAGCCGATTATTAAAAGTAAAAAAATATCTATATACATCGGCTCACCTTTATTAGATTCGCCTCCTTCATTTCGATAAACGTGACGAGAATTTTCTGAAAAGTTGGGGAAAAGATTCTAAATAAAAAGAAAATTAACATTGAGACAAATAAATTCATTTTGGAAACAGTTTATCATTTACATATTGTGCGTTTTTGAAAAAAAAAATCCTTTGAAATTTAGCGTGTTAAATTATTGGGGCTAAATGTCAAAAGTTCCTTTTTAAAAGATGCCACAGAAATTCTAAGAATAGTTTCTCCTCCATGAAGAAAAAAAATCGAATCTCTTTAATGATTGTTTCTCTGAGAAATTTTTGTTCGTTAAATGTGAAAACGAGGTGTTGCCAAGCAACCGTAAAAAATCGTTCTTCACTTTTCGAAGTAAAAGAATAATTTGTGAGGGAATTCAAATGGCATGCAATGACGGTCTCCGAGAAAATCTTGAAACGTCTTGAAGTAACAAGAACTTAAAAGGAATAATCGAATATTATGCATTTTCTTACACTTTTTTATTGATAAGTATTTAAATGAATTATTTTTATCTCATTTTATTTTTTGCGCTTTTAATGCATTTAAAGAAACTACATAATAAGATAATTTATCTTTAACAAATATTTAGATATTGCATCTTGAGAATTACTGTATTAAACGGAATTGTTATTAGCAAATGATTCATATTGTTTCTTTTGATTAAAAATGATTTGGACTTAAACATATGCTTTTAAGACTTCTTAAAGAAATCTTACAATATGGATTTTAAATGATCAATTATCTAAATACTTTAGTATGGATTTTTAACATTCTATATGCTCACTAAACGTTTAAAAACAACTGAAAGTCCTTTCTTCTAAATTTCTACAGCCTTATCAGTTTTTCCACCAAAGAAATATTTCAGCTTCCACATAATTTTAAGCAACAACTAGTAACTACAGTTAAGTTTGTGCATTAAATGCTTTCTTTAACTCTTATTCATTTAATTAGTTTTCTTGATATTGTTCTTATAAAATAAAATATAATAAATTTTTGTTTGCTCGTAATCTATGCGCTGCCATATCGTTACACTATAGCGACCAAACTTTGCCAACTAATTGCTTCCACCTGTGCGAAGTTACAGGAAACATGTTATATAAAATAAAGGAATTTTGTTTATAAGGAAATAAGGGTTTATAAAGGAATTATGTAAAATAAAGGAATTTGGCTGCCTTACGGTACAACCAATTATGATGAAACTTGGTCAACGTATCGCTTACAGATCGTTATCATATCGATCAGCATGCGGCAAGAATTGAAAGACAGCATTCATCTGCTACCTGATCCGTAGAATAAGAATTAAAATACCAATATGCAACAACTAGGAGGCAACTATTCTTAACAGAAAGCCGTATGGAGAATTATTGCTTTTTTCCATTATTCCCACCGAAATGCTTTTTGATTTCAAACGACTGCAGTTTCCCATTCGACTTGCACACTCAACAAGGTACCAAATCAATCATTCCAAGTGTGCGGATCGAACCTAGAACATCCATATTTTCCGAATGGCGAAATGTTTGCTAGGTGTTCACGAGTCGAACCGCTAAGAAATTTGTTTTTGCTGACGACAGAGAGACAAAAAAATTAGTCTGACTGAGATCACTTTAATAATAAAGTAAAAAAATAGAGCAAATATTATTTACTTTTAAGTATCATTAAGTTTCAATAAATGTATTCATTGTCGATAAGAAAATTTAATTTTTTTTCTATAACTCATAATTAAAACCAGACTACTATTTCAAATTCCAACAATATTTCCAAAATTGTTGCTTCTACATCTGCAACGTGCAGGTAGCAGCTAGTATAATTTAATATAATTTATGATGATATTTTTTCAAACGGTACTACTATTAATACTTAGCTTGAAGTGAGCTTCCATCTAAATATTAAAAATATTTTTATCAATTAAAAATTCTGTATGTTTTTCTCAAGGATGCTGATTATTTTACGAAAAAAAATGACTTTTCATGAAATAGTTTACTTTTAAGTCTGCAAGTACGATAATGCTTTCCTAAATGATAGATCTTTATTCCAAAAAATTTTGATTCTGCTTCAGTTTATCAATTACTTTTGCATGAAGTTTGCATTATTAAACTTAAGAAGCCTGAAATTTTTATTTAATAAAACATTCTATGAAAAATTATTAATAAATGCTCCTTTATTTTCTCTTAAATCATTTTGAATATCCCTTCATCGTCATGCTAGATTTAGAACAAAGAAAACGCGAAGGCCGCTGAAGCGCAGCATTCCCATTTTAATGGACACATTATTCAGTCAAAATTGTTTAATCGGCATATCCTCTAATTGCTTCCCTTTGACATTTAAAATATTCTGGATTCTTTGAATATGGATCATTCATTGGTGGGACTCGTAATGGCTCCTGAATCTGTGAAATCGCCTGGATTAGTTAGTAAGTTTTAAACAGTTGAGAAAATCATAGAGGAACTGAATTCGAATAATGACGGCTCCTCTTGAACAAGAAAGATTGAATTCGATGGCTTAAAATGTCCTGATATAATAAAAAATTCAGTGGTTTAAAAATTGGCAAAATATAATTTTACACAGAATTCAATTTAATTATGTAACAATCCTACCATTTTATATAAGAATAAAAATGATCGCTATATCTTTATTCGCATAAATATTTTAAAGTCATTTTAATCTTTGGCAGTGTTTTAAATTTTTGATAGTTTCTTGACTTTTAAAACAAAGAAATAAAAAAAAATATAATACCAATTTCATAATTCAAAAACATAAATTTTCAATAGCATATTAATTAAGCAAAAGAAAACTACTAATAGTAATTCTATTATCTATATATCCACCAATATTGAAGTTTTATGTATGCTTAAGTGTTGTGACTCTATAAAGAAGAAAACGTTTTGATCTCGAATTAACAGATTTGGTGCGTATAAATACTCGTAAAAACTGAAAATATGCTACTTGATCTAATTTTAAATTTATTAAAATTTAATTTATTGACAAATAAATGAGTTCTTCCATGATTTCGGAAAACATTACGGCATAAAACGGATTTTATAGCTAAACATTTAGTGTAATTATTCAATAGTAACATTTTACATTTTTATTTCATTATCAATCATTATCATTTTTACATTTTTTTCTATTTTTAATAAATTTTTAAGAATATTTTAACCGTATCCTTCAGGTACATTTTATTGTTGACTGAATCTTAAATCATTTCTGTAGCTGTTCCATATTTTTAATTCTTCATCTTAGCTTTTTTTATACTGTTTCCACCTTGGATGGTGAATTTCAGTATATAATGATTTTGTTTATTTTCTTATGTTGAATACATTTCAAGGTAAGTCACACTTTTCATAAATTTTTGAAATTCGGTTGCACATATTTAAGGGTTAACCTCGAAATCAAGTAACAGTGAAAACCTTAAAAGATTTCTGCTCTTTCATATGTAATTGTTTGGTGTATTAAGATATAGGAGAAAAATGGGAAAATGCATAGTTGTATAAACATAGTGGTGCAAGACTTCGAAAATAGAATAGCAAAATTTGAATTTTAAAGAATATTGCAGTAAAAGTCATTACAAAGAATTACACTATATTTGATTCACCTTTTTAGAATCTCTTTAACTAATTAGAAATTCCTTGCAATTTAATAGTCTGGCACATATTATTAAGCTATACATATGCTATAGCATTAGAAGTAGCTTTGGAATTTCTAAAGCTAAAAACTTTAGAAATCCTAAATAAAATTTTCAACGAATGAAAATAACATTAATATAGAAAAAATAATAGATGTTAGCATTCAATGTATTGTT
Source organism: Argiope trifasciata (assembly GCA_026543055.1). Classification (NCBI taxonomy): domain Eukaryota; kingdom Metazoa; phylum Arthropoda; class Arachnida; order Araneae; family Araneidae; genus Argiope; species Argiope trifasciata. Next base: position 3,766,281 of record JAPMOQ010029355.1, on the reverse strand, counting down.
AAAGGTTTTATAGACATTAAAGGACAGATAAAAATAAATTATTTTAATAAAAAAAAGTTTATGAATAAGAACAATAAAGAAAAATATAAAACTTCACTGTGCTTATAAATAACTGAAAAACTAATTCTTTGCAGTTGTTTAGCAAAAAAATTCTTTTCTAATCGAAATAGTATTTTGAATTCTGTTTTTAACTGTTACTAACAGAAATAATATTTCTAATAGATAAGTATACAAAGAGAAAAAATGTTTGAAATTATTTTAAAGCTAACAGTTTCAATTTTCGAAGAAATCAAAAATAATTAATATGAATCTTTTAAACATTTCTATCTAATAGAAAAATTTCAGCTGACTTTTATGATTTTTATATAAGTTCACCGAAAGATCTAGTCATCTGTATAGAAACCACTTCTTAACTACCTAAAACGAAGCTTAATAAAATAAAAAATGCTCTCCGACAGAAAAAAAAAGTCATGCATGTATTTCATTAAAATATTACATAGAGATAACTAATGAAATTTATCGATAGTTCACCCAGAATAAAAATGAATTTATAAAATTATTTCACTCAGAGTGAAAACTAATTTCTAAGCAATAGCAAAAACCATAATTGTTATTATTTAAAGTTAAAATTTTTTTTAAATTTGATCAACGTAAATTATATAAATTACAATTGAATGATTTTTTTCTTAATTTTTTATGTATTTTTTAATCACGTTTAAATTGACTTTAATTTATATTTTTGATTTTTTTTTCAAAAGCTCTTTTTTCTTAGTCTAAAAACGTTTATGACTGCTTTGTATTCCCTTATGTATCCTGAAGGAATATTTGTATACTTTCTAAAAGAGGAGAAATATGTTTTTTAAATTATACTTAAGATCAAAAATCGAAACTATTTCACAGCATAGTGTTTGTGTTTCATTGCTTATTCATACGCCTTTTTTAATTCCAATGCTTTAAATAAAAGTGAATGATTAGGGCTCCTAGAAGAAATCATTTATGAGGCATTCAACCCTATGGTTACTTATTCCACGATTTCCACAGGCAACTCTTATGTAGCAAAATCAGCTCATTCCTCGATTTCCGCGGGCATGTGTTTTTCTTCCTTTATTTAGGAGCGCATACAGTTTTTTCCACGTTTAACTTTTGAAATAAATTAAATACTGTATTAGTCGTTTAGTTTACTTATTGGCCAACAGATGTCATTGGTTCTTCCCTTAATTGCGGCATTTGAAGGCACTTGGTATCACCCCTCAAACTTCACTTTTTATCGCTTTTTTTTTTACAGAAATGTCTGCTAGATTACGTTTAGCGATGAACCGAAAGTATATTCCTGATGAATTATCTGATTTTGAAAGCGATTTCACTTTTGATTATGATAACGATAGTGATATAGATTTTTTGGACTGCTCCTCAAATAGTGATGATTCTGATCATGATTAAATAAATTTGCAATGCGTTAGGAAGTGGTGCAAAAATGATATGTAGAATATTTTGCCTCACCCTCCTTAAATTTTATACATTTTATTTTTATATTATGCAATAATGCAAGAAATTAACTGTAGTCCAACTAAAATTTATTTTAAAAAATCTCTTTGATGATAACATCTGAAAGTGGTTTCTATTGACAGCATAGTTTCTTATGATAAAAATTATTTCTAGAAAAAAATGCATTTTTCAATTCTCCAACATATATATATAGTCTTTAAATATGTAAAAAAAAAAAAAAAAAAAAAAAAAAAAAAAAAACCAGAATTTTTAAAACGATTTCGATTTACTAATTGAGCAGTCGAAGGGTTAACAATTCGATATTAATTATCGGAATTTATTTTGAATTTACTTCTAATTAATTTGTTCACAATTTCATAATTAAGGGTAAATAATTTATGTATTTTAATAAATATACATTCATATGAATGTTTACAGAATTCGAATACAGATTTACAAAGAAAGAATATGAGCAGATTTCAAGGTATTTTTGAAAAAAAATACGTCACTGAAAAATTTATTTATGTTTCTTGATTACGAAATAATTTTGTGAACATTTTTATAATTTTTATAGTTATTTGCATTAATATTATTAACTTTCAAAATTTATAGCAAATATTTTAATTACTTTTTATAAACTATTCATAGTATCACAATATGATAATCCCATTTATCCAAAAAATGTTAATTTACATTCAAAAGTAATAATAAGGGTCGATTCGCTAACGACTGTTAACTAAGAGACGTAAATATGTAAACTGTAAAACAGAATTGATTAATTGTTTTTAAAATAGTTTACTGCTCTTTTGTTGAGAGAGATAAAACTTTTCTATTTTTTTCATATCTGTTTCACAATGAAGATATTAATGAACTATCTTATTAATATTTACCATCTATTTACTATCTGTAAGGAGTAATCCCATTTCCTTTAATGTTAAACTACTTCATAAATTTTAATGTATGTAGCAACAAAAAAATGATTTTAAAACATTTTTTTGCAATATCTAGAAAATTTTTCCGATTATTAGATTGGACATTACATATTTCTTACTACCGTATTTTTTGTACAAAAAGATAAAAAAAAGTTATTAATTCAAAATGCTGCATAATGTGACAAAATAAAATATTTTTAAAGATACTTTCAGTGTGCTATCGATCCTATTATATTCATGTCTCAAGTATTTTTCAATGTTTTTTTGAATTTTCTATGAGAACTAATGTACAGAAATATTTTTTAAATATCTTCAACAACATCGGACTGTTAGTTTATCTTACTGAAAATTTATTCAAGAGACAGAAAAATAATTTGACCATGCGGTCTCTATTTATAAGACATATTTAGCTGAAATAAGGAATATAATTCTAGTGATGTTTTTTTTTTATTTATCTCTGAAGAACCCGAGAAACAAGTGGTATTTAGAAAATATCGATAAATATTTAAAAAAATACTTCTTTAAAGCACGACTCTAAGGATAATATAATTGGAATTCGTTAAATTACAAACATATGATTGAAAAATTCGATATACAGCTTCTTATGATTCCCGTGTCTATTTACAAGGTAATCAAAATAAAAACACCCCTACTCTGAGATCTCTATACTACGAAATATGGCTCCAAAATTGGTGGTTAAAGGCTCCAAAATTCGTGAACATAATTTTTAAGACATAGGGAAATGGGTTACGCAAACAAAACATTGGTTTCAGAAATACTGATAGATGGCCTTGTAAAGAAAAAAAAATTGTCTGAAAAGATTCAAAATACACATTTGTAACAGTTTTTATTCGAATGTATCAAACATGCGATCACAAGGAACTTATCGATGCTTACCAGCTTGTTCAACTGCTGATTCTATTTGGTCGATTGAGGTGGCTCTCACATGCAGAGCAATACTTTCTTTCAAATCTGCCAAGGTTAATAGACGTCCTTGATGAACAAGATTTTTGGAACATTCTCAAAGGCCAAAATTGCAGGGCTTAATATGCGTAGAACGAGACAGTTATTCTTCTGGAAATGCACAACTAATGACTCTGTCATTAGCAAAATGTTGCAGAAGAAATTGCTGTTTAATTTCCAATTTGTGAAAGAGCTTCATCTTGCAGAAAGGTAATTGATATTGGCGCTTTGCATTTGTGGTGCAGCAAAATTTTCGAGAATATTTTGCTGCCTGTTGACCCTTTGCGTAAATTTTCCAATAAACGTAACACTTGAAATGCAGCTGCAGTATATGTAGTAAGATTCAAAAGATAGTGTAACCGCATATTAGTTTTCCTGCAACTAGATGATTGCGTTAGATAAACGACTGTTACATGCAATGATACAGTATTTTTAGTAATATTAAAATGATGATTAAAGAATTGTAAGTTCTATGTAATATTTATTCACTTAATTTTTACAGCATATGCTATAAGTTTATAAACCATTTTTGTATTTTTTAAATATGTTCTGTTAATTCACTGTAATAATCATTTTCGCTGTTAAATGAAATAAAAACTTGATTTGCTATAAAAAACGTGGTGGCGCGGGATTGATTCTAGAGTTACTGTGGTAACCTGTAAAATACAGCAGTCTCCATTTTTTTAAAAAAAATAAACAACATGGAGTTACGAAATTGTGTCTTGAAATATGAATTTCAATAGTAACTTATTTTTCATAACAGTAACGCCTAGAACAAAAGTAGATTCGTCCATAATTGGTTTAGTAAATGTGTTATTAAAAATATATTATTGACTTTTCATACAAAGCAGATATAACCAATTATTCAATTATTTTAAACAGAATTGAATAACATAAAATGCTTTCAATTAAAATAAAATACATTAAGAAATAACTGAAATTGAATCAAAGAACATCCAATTTTATGCGTTAAGAAAAGTAAACAATTATAACTCTTTCTTCTTCAAATGTTTTAATTTTATAGATATTGGAGGACTATTCTTGATTATGGGTTACATGGCAGGATTCCGTGTAAAAAACCATTCTTCACGAAATAGAATCAGAAAAAAGTCTGCTGTTTGCCCAAAAGTACCTTAATAAACTTTTATATTTTTATAATAATGTGTTATTTAGTGATGAGAAAAAAAAAACTAAATTATTTGACCCACAGAAGCTCACAAAAATATGGAAACACCCAAAAAACGAAGAATCTAGTTGTAAGTATTAATTTAAGACAATTATACTAGGGGGATCTATTCGTTAAGATCTGGGGGTGTATGGTGGCAGAAGGAGTCAGTAATTTAATATTTGTCGAATCTACAATAAACAAAATAGACTATTTAAATATTTTTTTAATGTTGCCTCTAGTCTGTGAATTTGGGATTGTTACAAAACCAAATCTTCCAATATGATAAGTATCCAGTTCAAAGATTTTGAAAGAATAATACCTTTGTGTTCCAAGACTTTGGACCATCTTCCACACAATCATTTGATATGTATGTAAATTAAAATTTAGGGGTATATCTTAAGAAAAATGCACGTCAATGGAACATTTCTAATAAGGAAGAGTTGAAACAAACTGTCATTGAAAATGGCAAACATTCTCTCACGAATGTCCAAAAAACTTGTCACAACTATGCCAAGACAATTAAGATAGTGATAAAATCTAAATGACTGCGGACAAAATGATAATATTACAGCCTTCATTAATTTTGTCGGTTCCAGTGTTCTCTGTTTACTTTTTTTTGGAAGCATTAAATCTGATTCTTTTCTAATTTAGTTGAATTAGTTCTTTTTGCATTTTGATTTAATTGAACATATTCAAGTTTTTACATTCTACATGAATAAGTTAACAATTGTGTGTATCTAATTTAAAAATCATTAATACATTTGAAATAAAACATATTCTATATCAATCATGGGTGTTTACTTTCCTTTGACTCTCATTGTATGTGAAGCTGTTCAGCAAAAATTTCATTTGCAAAGCGTGAAGCCATCACTGATAAGAATGGCATTTTCCAAACTTTATCCCTTTTATATCTAGGACAGTAACAACAAACACAGGACTTATTCAAATTTGTGGGCTTGCAGTGCGAAATTGCAGTTACAATGGCAGTTTCAGTTTCTCGATTTTTTATTTATTTCAGCAATAGAAACTAGAAAGGAAAAGTTCCATCCTGCTTATCATTTTGTGGTTATTGTACTTTTTTAGCTGGTTTTCTGTTATAGAAGGTCATCTATCCTTTTTATTCTAGAACCATTTATTTTTTTGAGCAATCCCTCTCCCCACATCTGAGTAATATGTTTACCACTTTTGAAGCCTTTTCACTGAGTAGTTCACTGTGTAGAGAGCTCAAAGTAATAATATTTCAATTCTGATCACCTTACAGATAGTATAATTTGGTAAAAGAAAGGAACTATCTATTTAAGAAACAAATACTCCTTTCAGTTATTGCGATTCGGAAAACATATTAAGCAATCTAAATCTTAAGAATTCCTGAAATCTAATATATAAGCTTCACTTTATTGGGTAAATATTTGCAAAAATCAACTTTTAATAAAACCTGAAATCTCGTACTAGAAATATCTTCCTCTGCCCGTTTGTCATTGCAATTCCTCGTCTGTAAAAAGATCAAAATATTGATATTTCCAAGAAAAACAAAATCCACTTAAAGCAATTGCACTATTTGTTTCCTCGCCTGCCTGTCATTTAAAAGTGTTTAAAATGGCGTATTTCGTTTCTAAGTTGTGTTCAGCTCTAAATCAGAATTTCGCGAGAAATGCGACACGGGATAATTTTAATGAGAAGAGAACTGTTTAATGATGCACAGATTTCCGTCTGAGAGCAAATACTTGCCCGTTTCTAATAACGCGTGAAGCCATATGTTCTTAACGCAGCGACAGGAATGCTTAAGAGCAGCTGGCTGTTAAAATGATATAGTGCAGCTGTTCTTCATATGACTGGTTTTTAGCGGCAAGATGAATGCATTAATTGAAAATATCGGCATGATGCAATACTAACTAAGCATTTGTGGGATAATTTATGAATTAATTTTCTTCTTTACAATCAGATTTATTTAATTTGTTTTGATCTTTATTTACCAATTTGATGACGTTTTCCGTTATTATTATATGATATTTTTAAATTTTCCTTAAAAGTTGAAAATGATTTCGATTTTAGTTATGAGTCAAACTAAAAACGCGCCAAACAATTGGGTGATGTTCTAAGAGTCACTCATTTAAATTAGTTCTTCATAATTGTTATAACTGACAGGATCAAAGAAGTACGGAGATATAAAAACACGGGACCCAGACACAAGTTATTGTTCGTTTCAGTATTGTGAGTCTGACCACTTTTCGAAGATTCTATCTCATTAAGGGGAGAAGAGAGCGGAATTCTAAGCGAATTTCAGGAATTCTTCATTCTTTGACCTTTGTGTACACCCTATTACTTTTTTGTGCAATTTTTTTCACGTGTATGTGAATATCGTATCGTAAGTGGCTGAATTATTTTAATTCAGTCTGCAAGTAATCCGAGTCTATTTTATTTTTAAATGTAAACATCATCTCCTTGCATCCTTTCTCCATCTCTTTTTGGCGAATTAAATCCCTTCTAACTCCTGTGCAAAAAATTCCGATGGATTTAGAATCCGTTGTCAAGCAATACAGATATCCGTTTTACAATATTTGTTTATATGATTATACATGCGATATGTTTACAATGTTATTTATATATATATATTTTTCATTTTCAGTTAGTAATCGCTATACAGTTTACCCACAAAAAATAAATGAAATAATTAAAACACAACTTTTAAAAATACCCTTAAGAACAAATATTATATCCATGAAATCAAAGCATAAATTTAAAAGATTTATACTTTATTGCAAGAGACATGTGAACGTACTATCTCTAACAAAAAAAAACAATCAACAAGAACGCTTTAAATCGGCTTGCACTGTCAGACAGCCGTTCGTTTATATTAATTAATCTAATAAATCTAGAAACGAGAAAAAAAAGCCAACGCCAGATTGCATGTGAAAGTCAAATGAAAAACAATTATATACTTACATACGTCATTCAACCAAAGTGAAATGTCAACGAATCGCATGAATTATATAATGTCTATCATTTTCATTCTAAACATTTCAATCTTTTCACAATGAGAAAACAAAATAGAACTGAATAGAAATACAATATATATATATATATATATATATACATATATACATATACACACTGAAGGGACAAAAGTCATGGGATGACTGTTAATATCGTGTCGGTCCTCCTTTTGCCCGGCGAAGTGCAACAACTTAACGTGTCATGGAGTCCACAAGTCGTTGGAAGACTTCTGCAGGAATATTGAGCCATGCTGTCTGTATAGACGTCCATAATTATGAAAGTGTGGATGGTGCAGGATCGCGAACAGTTCTGGCCCGGTGACATGGCGCATTGTCATCCATAAAAATCCCATCGTTGTGTGGGTACGTGAAGTCCATGAATGGCTGCAAGTGATCTGCAAGCAGCTGAACATAACCATTTCCAGTCAATGATCGGTTCAGTTGCACCAGAGGACCGAGTCCATGCCATGTAAAAACAGCCCACACCATTATGCATCCACCACCAGCTTGAAAAGTGCCTTGCTGACAGTTTGGGTCCATGGCTTCGTGGGGTCTGCGCCACACTCGAACTCTACCATCAGCTCGTGACAACGGAAATCGTGACTCATCTGACCACGCCACAGTTTTCCACTGCTCTAGGGACCAGTCGATATGCTCACGAGCTCAGGAGAGTAGCTGCAGGCGATGTCGTGCTGTCAGTAAAGGCACTCGAGTCGGTCTTCTGCTGTCATAGCCCAAGGAAGGGAAATTTCGCCGCACTGTCCTATCGGACACGTCCCACGTACATCCCACATTGATTCCTGCAGTTATTTGACGAAGTGTTGCTTGTCTATTAACACTGACCATTCTACACAGACGTCGGCGGTCTCGGTCGTTAAGTGCAGGTTGTCGCCCACTACGCTGTCCATGATGGGATGGGATGCCTGAAATTTCAAACTCTCGGCACACTCTTGATACTGTGGATCTCGGAATGTTGAATTCACTAACGATATCCGCAATGGAATGACCCATGCATCTAGTTCCAACTAACATTCCACGTTCAAAGTCTGTTAATTATCGTCGTGCCGCCATAAATCACGAAAAACCTGTTCACATGAATAACTTGAACACAAATGAAAGCTCTGGAAAACGAACTGCGCATTTATACTTTTCCACTGCGATACTACTGCCATCTGTATATTTGTATATTGCTATCCCATGATTTTTGTCACTTCAGCGTATATATATATATATATATATATATATTCATTTTTAGTTAGTAATCTCTATACAGTTTACCCACAAAAAATGAATAAAATAAGTAAAACACAACTTTTAATGGAAAACAATTTGTCACGTAACTTCGATAAAAGCTGATACTCTACATCTTCAGCTATATCAGCAATTCGACGGGCAACAGTATCATTTGAAAGAGGTATAGACTGCAATTGTTTTGCAAAATTATCTCCAAACATAATTTCTACAATCTCAATTGCGGCTGGCAAAATAAGACCAATGGTGTGAGGCTTTTTAGATCTGGCTATTTTATATGAAACTTTGTAAGAGACAACTAAAGCTTTTTCATTCACATACAAAGTTTTTTAAACAATGATTTTTGCTTTTCATATGATTTTAATTTTAATTAGAAGAATTTTCTGGGTTTGTTTACGTACTGACTATGAAGCGTTTTCAAATGTCGTTTAAGTTTATTAGGTTCCATGCTGTCTGCCGCCAACATTTTTGAGCAAATGATACACAGGGGCCTTTCTTCTTCATCTACTTCAGTACTAGTTAATCCAAAATTTAAGTATTCTTGAGAATATTTTCTTGATTTTATTTTCTTAACCACGCTTGTCTGTGTACTTGTTGATGCTTGTCTATCTTCTAATGCTCGCTTACGCCCGCTTAAAAATTTATCCATGATTCTGCATAAGTCTTCTGCATGAATATTTAATGCGGTGAATTGCAATTACACGAAAATATATATAACATACACAGTTAGAAAAGATTCAATAGCGATAAAAGGATCGACTAGAATGAGATTGTCTGGAATTGAAATTGGAGTCATAGAACTTTCACATAATCCCTATGAGAAAACATTTGTTTACATCTGCGCACGCTCCTAACTTAACTTTTAAGCTGACCAGACAAATTCCAGATAAATCGAAACTTCTCTCGAAACCGTGAGAATGCCCGACATGGCGGGAAGCAAGACTAATAAAAAGGTATAGGATTCTTATTTTTTCAATGCTGATAATCGGTGTTACAAATAAATATCCGCATAACATGCAAATAAATTGTCAATAAATTTCCGTATTCTTGGTAATTTGTAAAGTTTTAAATTTAGGTTGTAGTGTAGGTTAGCTCCAAAATACTCAAAATACATTAGTATTGTATACATTTTATTGTATGCGGTGGGGAGGGGGAGGGCGCGATGAAAATTATGATTGAAAATTGGGCCGTGAATACTAAAAGGTTGAGAAACACTGGGTTAGATAACTCATTTTTGCTGTGGGCGCAAGCTGGAGTTATGCACCTCATATTAATAATAGCTGTTTGTTGATGTAATACTGTTTTTTTCCTGTGCGTTACACAAAAATTCAGTACCACAAAAAAAGGCCACAAAAATTCAGTAGATATTCTAATATCATGTTCTTGTATTACACTTCTGTGTTTAAATTCGCAGTTGAAATATAATATTTTAGAGTCAATAAATAGTGTATTTTTGATTTAAGGTGTTATATTTTTAAACACTATAATTAGATTTGTTTCATCTTTGCAAAGAAATTTTAAAATTGAATTTTGTCTTGCCTCTTTATTTACTTAATTTTGAATCTTGAAGCATTCAGAAGTTCTCAGAAATAGGTAACTATTTTAATCTTTAAATGTCAAATAAATAATAAAATATTGTTTTTTCATTTATTTAACATTTATTCACAATTATTAACCGGATTTAAATCTTTATTATAAATCTTTATCCATCTGGTAGCGAAATATTGATTTCAGAAAAGATAATTTTTTGAATAAGTATAAATTGCAATACAAAAACTTTTTTAAATATGCAATGATAAGTATTTCCAACTGTTTTATTAAATTCATCGACAGTAAATTAAGAAATTTTCTATCATGAATTCTTTATATTTACAGTTCTTTAAAAGGAAAATGTCCCACCTAAAAATATAAGTTAATTTAAATTGTTACTTTTTGCTTTCCTTAGTGTATAATAAAATTAGGAGAGAAAAGCAACTTGAAATGTTTTGGAAAGTTATTAAAATTAATTTTATTTATTAATGTTATTAAATTTATCTTTCTGAATACATTTATATCCGCGTAAAAGGAATTTTTTAAATCGCGAAAAGAGGAAAAAAAATACTCAAAATACAACTTTCATTTTCAAAACCGTTTAATAATCTCTAAGCATCTCTTCATTATAAACCATCACTCTAATTCATTACAAATGAAAAAAGTTTGAATTTCCTAGAGTGGAAGGAAAAATGCTAAAAAATAATTTAGTTCCTGAGTAAAAGGCTCAGGAAAGTCTCATTTTGATGATTGTTTCTTAGACAGTTTCGATCATTAAACGTGTAACAAACTGAAGCTAAGCATAAAAATTCGAGATTTTACATTTTATGAGGCAAAAAAAAAAAAAAAAAAGATTTATTAAGGAAAAGATTTATTAAGGAATTCAGCTCTCACGTGATAATCAGTTCCCGAGTGATTTATAAAAAGATTTCAAAGAAAGAGTAATGCTCTCATATCGTGCATTTATTTTCAATTCCATAAAATAGTGGACCGCTTTAAGAATCATTTTTCTATTGGAGATGAACACTGGCTAAATTTTAATAACAAATTACAGAGACCTTCATGAACTAGGGTAAACTTTGTTTGAATTTGGAAAACGGTTTATTGATTATTCTCGAGTTAAAACATTCTTATTCAATTTAAAGAACAAGAATTAGAAATTCATTTATTTCAACAATTTGAAAACAAATCGTCAATAAGTACATTCAAACTTTATTCAAGAGATCTTATATTTGAATTTTATACTTCAAGATGGTTAGACAGTTTTCAACCATCTTATTAAATTTGATTATATATCGTTCGTTTGATATTCTGCAATGCGTTAATGATATTGTTCTATATTTAAAATACTGTGAAATATCGAAATAAAATTTGAATGTAACTTTCTTTATTTGTGACATTTTTACTCAATTTTGCAGATTATTTTTGTGCAACTCAAATGTACAAATCAAACACGCGCAGATCCTGTTTGGACCAAAATCGACATTTTATTGATCTTTGTATATAAATGTAAATTTTCTAGTTAGATACTTGATATTTTAAAGCAATTTATTCCATCATTTATGCAGGTATATGTTGAAAAATTATTTGTATTCTTTGATAATTAAAACTGTATTCTTCATAATTTAAAACTGTATGCTGAATACACAAATAATGTGGAAACGAGGATTTTTGAAATCAGTTTTCAGTATTGTTATATATATGCAATATTGCATAATATCGCAGTTAAATTTGGAAGCGTTTTTGTGTACTAAGTGGTTATGATTAAATTTTTTCCTATAAACAGCCTCTTACAACTCAAACGGTGAATGGATTACAAAGAATTCTGATATCGACTATACACGAGATGTGCTCAAGGATATTCGAAAAAAATTCCAAAATGTCAACCAGAGCACGCTTTTTCTTGAAAAGCATTAATTTTATCACAGTAAACACCCAGAAACAGAATACAAAAATAATATTAAGAATCTAGAACAAAAGAGTACAAATGTATAAACCGGGAAAAGTTCTCAATTCTAAGAAAAATAAGTGCCGAGATTTGCATGCTTGCGAAGAAGAGGAAGATTTATTCAAAACAGGTTAGGATAAGAAACGATATTATTAATGAATGTTAATAATGTTAGGCAATAAACGTTAATATTGTTCCCATATTAAGTTTTTGGTCTTTTAGTATGTTAAAATTAATATTTTACCGGAAAACCTGCTCTTTAATAGACATTTTGGAACCAAAAATGTTTTTTTTCGAAATTCCGATTGCACATCCAGTGTATAGTCTATATTCCAAAATGCTTTTGCAATCTGCCAACTCATTTACGTCGCATGATGCTGTTTATAGGAGGTTTGATTGTAACAACCCGTTCTTGGATCTTTGACATAGTTTTAATAATCCAAATTTACTTATTTGAAAGAAATGTGGCGTTGCTCTTTATACAAATGCACATTTTTATGTAAGTTTCTTTGTATTTTTATTTTACTGTGAAGTAATTCATTTTGCTATTTCCTAATATGACCTATTGTTCAGAACAAAATCTCCACCTCCAGCTGGTACAATCTGATTTTAGTCACACTGTACCAGACCCTTCTTTTATCATAGCGTTAGTAATTCATGAATGAAGAGGCAGGATAATTAGATAAATATCGTTAACCCTGTAAGAGACTGAACGCAATCACTACTCTTTCAACAAAGCAACACATCTGTAAATACAAGTATGATTTTCTACCACATTTGCAGCTTTATAAGAGTATCTTAAGTTGGGAAATCTAACAATTTTTTAAAAATTATCCCATATATTTTAGTTTTACATTTTTAATACACATTTGATGTTATATTCGTTTAAATAGGGCTTAAAGACGCAGGTGGTTTACGTTCGGGTATAAAAAGAATAACTAATCTATACTGAGTAACTAATTTTCTTTATTAAACTGACGACACAATTTGTAAGATTTGTATTTTATTGCATAGTTCATTATAGAAAATAAGTAAATTAGGGAGCAATTCCACTACTTTTTGCTAAACTAACTTCCCTATGTTAAAAATCAACCAAATGTATCAATCAATATTCTTCCCCTAATAATATAAACTGTAACTACGATTAACTTAGTAAAGTCAGAAATTTTATTGATCAGAAACTGATAAGAAATGTATTTTCCAAAGCAAGAAAGTGACTTTTTTTGGCAATAGCTGATAAAGTATTTTTTATTCATGAATTGGTCCGAATAGTGAAAACAAGCAATTGGTTTTTTTGATTTAGTTATCCAACAAAAACATCAAAGTGACTTTCTTACTAATAAAATCATTAATTAGTATATAATTTAATTCCCATTGACAATTTAAACTGGGAACGTTTAATCTTTAAAATTCACCAATTTGAGAAACTACTATCACGGCAAAAATTACATTTTAAAATATTTAACGCGATTTATAGAGCTCATGTTTATAAAAATTAAGTGCATCTGCCTTAATGGTTAATATTAAATTCAATTTGAAGCCTGAATTACAATTAACTATTTGTCAACTAGCTGATATGCACGACATTGCCAGTGAAGAAAATACTTTCATCTTAATAATTTTCATTCACAAATGACATTTCAATGAATTACAAGATGCAAAATTGTTTTATAGTTTGATACGTTATTTAATTAAAGTGAAAATATCCATTGAACAAAATGATTTAAAAAACGACAGAAGATTAAATTTTGAAATATGAATGAGGATTTTTTTAAAGCATGGATTGAAAGGAGATTGCCATCTTTGTAAAAGTAAAATCTTGTATTTTAAGATGTAAAATAATTTCTTATAGAATAAATTGATCCGAAGTTACATCAATAAAAAAAGAAAATTTTCGTTTCATTTTAATTTAATTTTGTGTTTAATTAGCCTTTGCTCTTTGTAAAGGCAAAAATTTTATATTTTGCTTCTTAAATAAAAAAATGCCAATTGAATTAATTTCGATTGTTTCGGACGATGGATTGAATATCTATACACATATACAGCTATGTATATATATAGCCAGGATGATTTATTTTTACATTAGAATAATGCAGGTTTTATGTGGGCGTTGTGTGAGTTGATATTAATGTAAAAGAAAATTTTCATTTTTATCAATCAACAAAGTTGATCGTTGTCAATAATCAAAAAAATTTGGATTGTTGCCCTAAATGAAATCTAAACGTTTAATAAGACCTAACTTCTGAAGGGGAAAATCTAAAAATAAAAATGATGAAAAAAACAAGAATAAATAATAAAATTTACATATAAAGTTAATGAGAAAGCAGTAAATTTACTTTATACTTATATTTTTTTACTGTGTAAAATAATAATAAATTCTCACTGATAATTTAAAGGGAATTCTTAACTTATTTTGACTGATTTAAAGTAAAGCTTTCTGATTTTTCTTGCTGATGATTCAAAATCTTTAAAAAGTATAAAAAAACTGTTTAATTGAATTATTTTTTAATAACTTGCAACTTCAACGAACACATGAGGCAACAACTTTATTTTTAAGTTTCTATAAATAGAATTGAAGAGTCATTATAATGATTTTCTATAAAAAAATTATGTAACTCAATTTTCAGTCTATTTGTAAACATTTTGTAAATAGTCTGAAAAAATCGAAAAGCTACTATTCCACACAGGATAAAATGTGAAAGGGAAACACTTTTCCATACAATGGAGTCGTATTTTACAAAAGAAACTATTGGACATTCTTTTATGTCTAAAATTGAATCAAAATAAAATAAGAAATTTTACGCCCTACTGCTAGCATATAAAGTCTCTTTTCAATGTTTGAAAGAGCTGAATTCGCTCTTTTCTGAGGATAAAAGCAAGTTTTATTTCCTGATACAATTCAAATAAACCTGCAGAAATTTAAAGTCCACCATTGACTGATTTCTTGCCGTAATTCATTTTTGTTGAGCACGATTCTTAGGACACATTTATCTCCACTTTTTCATATTAAACGAAATATCTTTTTTTCCAGCTTTAAGTATTCTTCAGATGCATTAATATTAGTTAGCTTCTCAAAAATAAATGATTTAAATGCTTTTAGGTTATGCCTTTGTATAAAATGGCTGTCTACTATATTATTATCTAGTATTCATTTGTAGTTTTGTTGTAACTATTATCAATTTTATTTTTCTATTTAGTGTTGATATTATTAAGGATTTTCATTAATAATAGTGTTGATATTATTGCATTTACTGCGCGATAGTCAGATGGTGAGGAAGACAATTTTGCTGGTATATTAATTCATGCTGAATCGATGCCATGTTGTCATGTTTGTAAACACACTTGGAGACTATTTCATTATGAATTTGATGACTGTGGTACCAAAAATAAAAGTTAATGAGAATGTGAAAATTATGGCGATATTTCTATTATATATATTAGGAGTGAGTTCTGGAAAACTTTTCATCCCATAGCATCTGACTCCTTTCAGGCACCATTCAAGACGGTGCATCATTTTGACGCTATATTTATTTATTTTTCAATTTTGATTATTAAAAATTCCTACATAATGGTGAAAACACTTAGATTGATTTTTTTGGAGAAATTCAACTAAAAACAATTATGTATGTAGAGATTTGATTAGTGGCCATTACCACTACACTTTTAGTTTTATTTTATTGTAATAGGTGGCACCAGGGATTTTACTGAATACCCTTGATCCAAAGTCTAAGACGCGTGATGTCGTTTCAAAAAAGTAAACTGTGAGCATTCTCTCGGCAGACGGAGAGAGGGAGGGTCATTTGTTCCGCATAATGATTATTTAGTACGTAACATAGTTTTGCCATGAAACACTTGATTAGTCTTCATCCTTGGTTTCCTCTAAAGGTGATACTTTTTTTCTTTGTTGTAAATAGCCTGTCCTGTCATAATTCTTAATGTCTTCTCTGTATTCTTTGCTGTAAATAAAATTAACTTTCTTACTCAAAAGCTTCTTTTCTTCAATCAGTGATCCTAGACACTGATCTAAATAAGGTTGAATGGGTATTTTGTCCCATCCATTCCTACATATATTATTTTTGGAACAATAATTAAGTTCTTGCATTAAGTGCATACTTATGCATATAAATGCTTTTTAGAACGCAAAAGTTTATTATACTTATACGCCTTGTCGAAAAATCTATTTAAAGGGTTAAGCGAAAGTAAGAAAATTCCTTTATAGATTGTTCGTGGAATGAATTTCCTAACAGCAATATGTGGTCATTCTATTATTTATTTATTTGACTATTTGTTGTTTGTTTATGAATTATAAACTTTTACAAATGTTCTTTTTTTGTATAGGTAAGCTTTGTCTGTGTTTCATGCTTTCTTTTAAAATGAAGCACCATCGTCAGTTATTGATCTTGTTGAACTGTACATTGACTGAATAGATTTTCCGAACTATATACATATTTTATGAACTCTGACAATCCGTTTATAGATGAAATTAATAACTCAGTATAAAGAAATTTTAGATTAATATAATCAATAATTTAATATTTTTTGAGTCATTAGTAAGAATATAAGTATGAGTTCTAAGCAAAATATCTGAATTTACTTGCCTTGATTCTCAGATATGCCTTTAATGTATCCGACGTTAAAGGCCGCGGTGGCTTGGTGGTAAGGTCTCGGTTCCGCAACCGGTGGGTTTCAGGTTCGAGACTCGATTCCACCGAAGAAACATCGTGTGAGGGGGTCTCTTGCACGTTAAATCTGTCAGGCCAAACGTCCTACCACTGGTGTGGCGTGGTGTGGAGAGGGGGGTGCCAGTTCAGGTATCGTCCTCGTCATCTGAACATGGTTCAAAATTACGAGGTCCATCCTAAAATAGCTCTCGTGTTGCTTTTTTTGGAATGGTAGTAATTAAAAATTATAAGTTTCAAAATTACTATCTCAATTGAAATTTGTCACTGGTGGTTTTTCTTTAATAATTTTAATTGGAAACTATTAACTTAAAAAGACTATTTTTAAGCTATCATAACTTTCAAATTCAATGTAGAAATTGATATTGGTAAATTTTTCTGGACAACATTAAAAAAAAAATAGTGAGAAATTTCATTTCAATATCCTGAAATCGTGTATACGTTTATAACAGAATTTGGTGGAATTTTTCAAGATTTTGAATTAATTCATTTAGTATTATTTTTAATGAGCGGTGATTCAAATACTATGTCAAAAACAATGTCAGCATTCATAAACCTGAATGTAGCTACGGAAAATTCTGCCGCTGAAAAGTCCAGTAAGCTCGATCATGGACAACAATTTATTCCACAAGAAAAGCATGGAACACATGCAACAAAACACATTAAAATCTTATACGAAGTCAATACCTGTAAAAAGCAACAACAAACGCAAGCATTATTAATTAACATCATATGAAAATACAGCTCGGATTACAGCTAGACAGCTCGTTTCTTAATCACGCTTCAAAGAAAAAATTCAATCGAGACACATTGGCCTCATACATTTTTTCATCAACAGGGTTTTGAAAAAACCTTAGACTTTAGAAATTTAGCTACTAATTAAAGTATTAGCATATTTTTGCATTTTCAAATTTTTTTTTGTTTTTACGGCCAAAATTTCTGAATTTCTTGCCAAATGGTTGCCAAGTTTGCCACAAAGGTCCAGCGTCATTGACTTGGTGTCCATTAAGAATCCATTAAGATATCTACAGATATCTCTTCCTTCCTATATCTCTTCCTTACTAAGGCAATTAATGCAACATTGCAATTCGTAACAATGTGAATATTTAATAAATTTTAATGTACCAGAAGAAATTAGCTATGCCGAATAAAGCTTTTGCAGTTTATTCTTAATATTTAATGTTTAATCAATTCTTCATGTTTAATAATAATTAAACAAGTTAATCCACATATGTTTATCTATAACTCTAACGTGCATGGCTCAGAAATAAGAAATAGCAACAGCGTAATGGTGATCAGAATAAAAAAATGGGGATTTCGCTTTTCTCTCTGCGACCAACACTGTCAAGACAATTGATTTATTTCCTTTCCTTTCGTTCATAAAGATTTTCAGAAAAAGGCTAGCATTTTATTCAAGAATTTTTAGATATAGGTTCCTTAATAGAATTAGCCAACATTCTCACTTTTTTTACAAAATTATTTTAAAATATTGTCACTGTTACTTATGCCACTTTACAAGTCCGTTGACAGTCATTTTTAAATAATAGCCATTTAATTGCCAACGCCGAGTATCATTGGCCAGGTATCTATACAGAATTCATTATCAATCCAGTAAATCCCTCTTTTTATCCCTTTCATATCAGTGCAATAAAATAGTATAAAAGATTCGTAACAATGTTTTTTTTTTCTTGCTTTCCTCCTACTGATAATGAAAGAGATTTACAATTATCAAATCTAGTACATATATACATTAGGAGATAAGAACGCACACACCTTTCATTTCTTAAAAATTTAGATTAGAATTTAAATTAATTCAAAATCATCAGAGAAATTTTGATTCTCTTCAACTATAACTTCCAAAAATATTACAAGACAAAGCATTTCATCCATGATTTTAAAGTTCAGAAAACTGTATTTTCAAGTATATTAATTTAATATGTATTAATTACTTAAAAAATATATTGTTAAAATTTTTTCAAATTTCAGAAACAGTTTGTTTAATTTCAAGCAATAGTATACATTTATTACCTTGGGTTTCAAATCATGCAGTTAAATAGTTGTACCATCGAATTTCATTGATGATTTTCATTCAAAGTTGGAATCTAAAGAAGAATTATGGGACTGATCACCATTAGAAATGTATATGTTCATAATGAACAGAACGTATGTGAGCTGTACAAGAAGGCCTTAAAATCTGACGTTTGAACGATTCATGGCCATGAAGTTACATTTAAATGATTTAAGTGAAATTCAGTATAACCAAATTTTTTTGATTTAGATGACTGATGATATCGGCATGTTTAATAAGGAATGAAATAGTTTCTAGATTTTACATGACTCTGACAAATATAAATTCAACTTTAAGTTAATATTTTTACTTTATATTTAGTAGAAATATGGAATGAAAATTTAAGGTGTTAGGGAAAATTTTAAATCAGCCAAAGAATTCAAATTAAAAAAAAAATCTGAATTACCAAGTTTAGTTGTCAATACTTGTTATCCTTCTACATTTTATCAATCGAAAAAATAATTAGGTTTTTCATCCTCACTTTTCAACCATTATGAAATTTAGTAAAGAAAACTTATAGAACCTGTTCATTACATAAAAGAATAAAAAAGGTATTTGCGAACTAATAAATCCATCTCTTGGGAACCGTTTATCAAGTTCAGAAAACTTTTCCAAAGATGAACACCTGCAACAGAGTTTAACATGATGGAAATGGATAATACTGCAGATGCGTCAAAATGACGATGAATTAGAACAGTTCTTAACGTTACCGACATAATTTAAACAAAACTAGATTATTAATTCTCTCTTATCTCGCTTCCAAAAATGAAAACAAATAATTGTCGAAGTCACTAAAGTAGCCCTTTTTGATTAATATAGCGAAACTCCTTCAGAAATTTCTCGTCTGTTTCGTGTAAAATGTGACAGGAAAAGATACGTGGAGCTTCTTCTGCAGCCTTAATGTTAAACAAACTAAACAGTAACAAATTATGGCCTGTGATGCAGTTACTCTCTGATTAAAAGTTCTTGCTTGCCTACAATGAATTTTAAATTAATATTAAATTTTAATAATGGCATAGTTTACATATACTGAAACTAGATTATGAACAAAAAAAAGCAACCAGCTTCATTGATATTTAAGAATTTCTGAATTATTTCCTATCCGTTTTTGGAATTTATAATAACAATGAACTAATCAGAGTTTTATATTTGATGTGGTATCCGTCTTTCCACGGTAAGGGCTGCAGTAGCATCAGAGAATAAAGCTCCTGGGCACCAGAAGGCAGAAGTCTGAATTCTAGTTCAAATGAAGATGAAACACACACACGCATTAGCTTGTACCATCCCTTTTTACAGGGGACATATACACACATCTCATTGACAGAGCACAAAACAACTATGCCCGAACCAGGACTCGAACCCGGGATGCCTGGATAGTAGGGAAGATGCGCTATTCTTAAGCTAGGACGCCTGTTCAAATTGTTATGATTATGATGATGATGTGGTGTCCAGTTAAGGATGTGGTGTGGTGTCGGAAAAGGATGCAGTAGCTTTTAAGGGAAAAGACTAATGGTCACCCGAAGGCAGAAATTAGATTTCTAGATCAAATGAAGATGAAATACTTACGCATTACACAGCCCCTTTTAACAAGAGGGTGCATTCATATATCTCACAGCAACCATGCCCGAACTGGGACACCCAGATTACGGAAACGACAAGCTACCCTTATGCCAGATCTCCGGCAAGTGTTTTATATTTAATTCGAGTTTATTTCAGTCATTTTCTAAAAGAGACTGCGCATATCTGAACCAAATAATTTTAGTTTGAATATGATAATTCAAATAACGTAGAGAAATATTGTGTTTTGTAGTGTAGTGAAGAAAAAGGACTGTCTTTCGACATCTTTTCCTTAATCTTATTACTACCCCAAACAAATTTGAAATAAAGATAGCATATATTGCTGCATTTGGTAGTTACCACATTTACATGCATGAAAATGCACAGAAAAAAATTTAGTCTGACGGTGATTTTAATAATTTTATAATATAGATGCAAAAAAGAGTGCCTAAATTCATTTATCCAAATGGGGTTTTGAGCTTTTCCGTTTATATCTAGGCAGAAATGCAGATTGGCATAATGATCAATCCTTGGAAAGTTTTGGTTTAAACTTTGATGCCTCCTTTCAGTTTGGATGTGTGTTAAGTTTCAATGCATCCAAATTTCCACGTTACTAAATTTTCATATTTACACACATGTGGAGCCGGCGTCCTGGCATAGGGGTAGCGTGTCTTCCCCGTGATCTGGGCGTCCCGGTTCTGGCATGGTTGTTCTTATATGTTTTCTATCTGTGATATGCGTGAATGAGCCTCCCTGTAACAAAGGATTGTGCAAGTGAATGTGTGTGCTCAGGTATCTTTACTCTCTGACGCTAATGCATCCGCTTTCCGTGGGAACACGGAAACGACAGCATCAGCACACATGCGGATGTATAGACAGATATACGGTCAATCTCATGATGAATTCGATTTAAAATGTGATCTATATTTCAGTCGTTAAATCACTATGCAGTATTGTATTTAACTAGCTCTTTTTTTGTTATCGCTTCCCTTGCTCTGAGGCAGCCAAACAGACAAATTTCCTATGAACGCATTTCGTTCAAAAATTGACAGATCTGTGAATATGAGTAAAATTTAAACGCCAAATTCATTAGCTGTTTCAAAGTGTTTTTGTTTTACTTTCTTTTCATTCATAGTTGCAGCATTGTGTTTTTTGAATTCAAGGAAGTTGGAAAAATAAAGTTATCAGAATCTATAGGTAAAATAAAAAAGTTTTGCTCTTTTGTATTAGAAAATAAAAATATACATACATCGATACAGTAATTTAAAATACAATTATAATTTTTCTAGATATAAATCGATAAATGTCTTCAGTTTTTTTAGCATAGATTAGATGAATCGCTCATTGTTTTTTTAATTACAACAATAAAAATGAGAGGAATATAGAATGCTTCATCCGTCCAATTTATTAAAAGCTTTTGCATGGTTCCTTTTTTTCTTTCCTAACCATCAAGACAGAGGATCGTTCTTCATATATCATAAAACCCGTCATCAGCTGTCGACCAACTGTCCCCAGATGACCCGAGGGAAATCGGAGAGTGAGAATAACTGACCACACATTTTGTTTAAAAAATAGCTCAGTGGAGTTCGTGGCGTTACCTATTTCGTATCAAAAGACAAGGCAGCTTGGCATACATTTTTGGCTAATCATTTTTTCTTTTCATTCTTTTCACACACACACACACACACACACACACACACACACACACACACACAC
>JAPMOQ010029355.1:3710810-3734234 GCA_026543055.1 Argiope trifasciata | reverse complement strand
TATATATATATATATATATATATATATATATATATATATATATATATCAAAATCTCCGAGGTTTAAGTTATAAATATGAAATATGCAGATCTATCACAGTTATTGGGTTGTTCGGAAAGTCATTTCGTTTTTTTTTTTTTTTTCAAAATGAAAAGAAATTTTCGTTTAATGAATAAATTAATTATTAAATTATAAAATTGCCATTCTGGTCTAATACCTTTTGCCATATTTTTGGTAGTAACATGATTACACGCTCATAAAAGTTTTGGTCTTTGCTGTAAAAAAAACTGATCGAGGTGGTTTTTGGCCTCCTCATTTGAAGGAAAAATTTTGCAAATCAGTTCTGGTACTGATGTACTGTTAACACATCTTCTCCACACATATTGGTTAATTTATTTCTGGCTTGACAGCATTTTTACCTTTTATATAGCAAAAAAGAAAAAAATGACGAAAATGCTGTTTATTGCTCTCCATATTTAAAAGGGCACCATCCAAAAACTACTGCGAAGAATCAGCTGCACTTTTTCACACTCAAGCCTTGCTATATCAGCTCTTAAAACATAAAATGATTTTGCGGTTTAAGTATGAAATTGGGTGCGAAAAATACAATTAAATCCTCTGTCGGGAAAAAACGAAATTACTTTCCGAACAACCTAATAATTTGTGTTCTTTAGAAATTTATGGAGCCTTAGTTCGAGTGCATTAATGTTCTCACACTTGGAATATAATAAGTTCTGAATTTTTCTGTAATAGAAACTTTGCTTGACAAATAATATAGAGTAATATAAACTTGTCTTTATGCTAGCCTAACAGCAACAGAGAAAGATTAAAATTTTAATTAAAAGAAGCACTCTATGCTCTTTGTAAATATGACTGAAAATCTGAGACAGGGAATAGCAATGACCATAATTTTTAATTTAATTAAATAAATTTTTATTTAATTACCTATAATGACTATTATATTTTCATTTCTTTTAGAAAGCTACATAACAATATCTATAGAATTTTGCACACTTTTTGAAATGTGTTCTGCAATAATTTTATATTTTAAACCCGTGAGGATCACAGGGCTCCGAGGAGGATTGTTGTACACAGTTTGATTGTTTCCCGAAAACAAAAGCAAACAAACAAAAAAAAAAAAACGTTGTCAAAAAATTGTAAATGGCATCACGAAATACATAAATTAATCTTGGGGCACAGTTTGTGGACTATCAATCAAATATTTGATGTAATTTCACGAGATTTATCTTATAAATGATGATATTTAGTCCATTTAGATCTGAGACTACAAAGACATTTTATGACATTCATTCTTTGTTAGATTTTTTTTTCAAAATTTAGTACTTATGAAAGCGAATGTTGTTGATTTTATAGAACTGAAGTTGAAAATCTGTGATAGATTCTACTGTGGAGCTAAAGCTCTATTTTAACGATTATAGTGACGTACTTATATTGTTCGTTCATGTGCACACTTCGCTTTACGGTAGCATAGACAAATTATTTTCAATATTAAAGTGCAATCATAATAATATAACGTACCTATGGTGGAAGGTTTTAATTAAAAAAAACATTCCATTGCATATCTCGTAACAGGAAAAGATTGAACACAGAATTATGCTCGAAGTGCAATCGAATGTGAGGTTACTTTCATTAAATGATGGTGATGATTCGAGACTTTTCTATTTTAAATTGTATTTAAACCGCGATTTTGCATAATAAAAAGTAAAATTTTAAACACTTTCTATTCTTATAATATTACACTACTGTATAATGATTTCCTAAGGAAAAGCAGTGATGAATTTGTGATTAGACAGCTGCCTAGAGTCAATGAACTTTCAGATGCCTATAAGATAACTGCTATTAGCACAATTGTAAAATAAATTTTATGTGTCATGTTTCAGATTGTTTCATTTTTAAATTGGTGAATATTATAAGAGTTATAATATTGAAAGCAGTGCCTAAAATATTATAATTTAGTCACTAAGCGTCTATTTAAATAATGTTATACTCAAAAAAGAGGTCATATCTCGGAATTATGAGTTATACTAATTAAATCTCTAATAATAATAAAAATAAAGGAAAAAGTCTCTCTCTCTCCCTATGTATTTTTGTAGGCTTTTAATAGATAAGAGCATTTTATTTTGACATACTGAATTTGATTTAAGTATTTTTCATTGAATCGGAACTTTTTCGAAATGTTTTTAAGGATATTTAATTAACTAAAAATTATGCAAAATGTCAGCACTTCTCCATTATAATACTAAGGAATATTATAGAAAAAAGAGGTTTAATTAAGATACAAAAATTTATCTGTTTAATGTTGTCGAATTAATGGTGCATTTTTTCTGAATTTTTGAAGTTTTTAAATTAATGAATTTTTAACAATACATTTCCTGTGAAATTCAAATAGTTGTTTTGTTTCTACAAATATTATCCGATATTTTTTTTTTCAACTCTTAAAATCTGATAAATTCTATTTACAATTATTGTACTTTATATGAGAAAAAATGAAACTCAGAAAAGAAAAGGAAGGAACACAATCGTGAAAGTTAGAAGATAAAACAGAATCGAACGTTACACTTTTAACTGTAATGTTCTCGGATAACTGTTTGATGCAGTTAAATTACACTTTTAACTGTATCAAATAGTTGTTTTATTTCTACAAATATTTATCCGAGATTTTCTTCTATTGTTAAAATATAGTAAAGAAAATTCCATTTACCATTTATGTAGTTTACATGAGGAAAAAGGAAGAAAGGAACACAATCGTGAAAGTTAGAAGATAAAATGAGCCGAACATTACACTTTTAACTGCATTTGGATGTCATAGTATTTGACTGCCTTAGGATTGCTCTAATACACAATAAATTGAACAAATCTAAGGCTAATAAACTATCATAATTTAATGCTTAAAATTATTTTATTGAAGGAATCCTAATTTTTTAATTATTCAAAAGAATTTTAATTGAAATTAAACACAATTTATATAATGGAAATGGCAACTGGTTAGCAGAGAAAAGAAATAAGTCATAATAATGTGTTTCATTATATGATGGAGTTGAAATCAATCCCATATCTTGAAATAATTGAAAACCCAATGTCTAAAAAAACCAATTAAAACCGTTCTTTTCATTCAAAATGTAAATTAAATCTTCAAACATATCTTCCTCACTTGTTTCTAGAAAAAGTTTCTTGTTTCTTTTCTTTAGAAAAAAAACATAAATATCTTTTTAATACTTAATTTTTTTTTAATTGGAGGCAAAGAACAGATAGATAAAATGGAATTTGTCAGATTTATCACGAAATAAAGACTCATATTTAAACTGTAAAGTAGAAAAAAAAAAGTCTTTAAAATTTTCAAAAAAATAAGAAAAGTTTTATTGCGTGATATCACATAACGTTAAATTTTTTAAAGATATTAAAATGTTTTAGCAAGGCATTTTTCGATATCCCTGTCAAATAGCATGGGATTTCATTTTCGTTTTTCAATAGAGGTACTTGTCTGTTATAAAGGCGACAAAAAAGTGCCGAGAAAATATTTCGCCAATTTGGTTATTTTAACTGTCAAACTATATAGCATGCGATGCATACTTTCAAAAGTTTTCATCTATACTTATAATAAAGCTCAGTGTGTGTGAATGTGTGTTGGCACTCTACAGAGCAGGCCATTGAACCTACAGTTACCAAATTTAGCACATGTATACCTTAGGGGTCGCGAATGTGCACTTCAGAGCCCTTTTCTGAATTTTTAATTAGAATCAGAATTATTTAAAATTTAAGCCCAATTCCCACGTTTTTCCTCCATAACTTTTGAAAATATTATAGCACGAAATTAATTTTAACATCAAGTTATAGATAGAAAAAAAAAATTGTTTTCGAATGGTATCAATGCTTTCTAATGGTACTTAGAACGAGGAAAACGTGATGCTAAGCAAGTGTTGAAATGGTAGAGCAGTGTTGTTCAATAAATATAAGATGTGATTTTTTGCACATAATTCCACAACATCTAATTGCAAATCAGAGATATATATAGTACAATGAGCAAATAATTGTAAAAATTATATAATAATACGTGTTACTGGACTATCGAAGTTTGAAGTTTCAATATATTTGGCTGATAAGTTATAAAGAGAGCAAGGTACATAATTATTTAATTGAAAGTTTTTTTAACGCATTATTCGTGGTAAACCAGCTGGTCCCCAAAGGTGGCTAGTAATGAATAATGAACAATTGAGTATAATTTGTTAATTTTGAAGAAACTTTTTGGCTCTTTTTCGCAGCCATTAAAACAGAATTGTGCCAATATAGGTTAATATTAGTTTTATAGTAAAATCTTGCCAAATTTTATCAATTGAAGGTTTTTCTTCAAAAATGGAGATAGCAGAAAGCTGGAAAACTGGCGGCTGCACTAGGTGCAACCCATATATTGTGACAATTTAATGAGACAAACAGCTATATCGCTTGAGTGAACGCGAGAAGTAACAATTGGAGCTATATCTTTCTGACACCAAATGAACGAATCTTTATTTTACAACACGATACCTTAATATTCCCCTAACTGGAGCTACATCCTTTTTGCAGCAAACTCTTCAATTACTAAAAAACATGTATTCTGATTATTTCTATAAATAAAAAATCATTTAAATAATTTTACTCACGCCTTATAACTAATTTTTAAAAGTTTTATTTCTGTTATATGAATCAAGATGCTCTAAAATTCAGATCTCTTGCCCTAAAGAATAAGTTATTTTACTCGCTACTTCCACATTTGCGATCCATGATTGAAGCAAATTAAGTGCAACTGTTAAAAAGCAATTTATTTCTCCTAACTGGTAACCACAAATATACTTCAACACATCACATCATCGTCCTAACATAATTCAATTAAATCACCTATCTTTAAACAGGACACGATTTAGCTCAAAGGCAACTCATCCCTCAATCCTTTTAATAGTCAGCTAAAGATAAACCTTCCTTCCGATATGTTGGGAACATCTGGTTTTACGGTTGTTTATCAGAAATGAGCAAATATTTGGACTTAGAGAAAGCTGCGCATCATTAAACATGTCCCCATTCATTAAGGTTGCTCTCTGTATCTTTCCTGGGGAATATCGAATTAAAACGACTCAACTCGCAAACAGGATATGCACTTAACTTCCAACAGACTTCACACGGCTTTCGAAGACATGATCATTTAAAGTGCTTTTAGCAAATTGCGTTTATCTTGGATGGTCATATTTTGATCAGTATTGTGGTCAAATTACTTTCATTCAATAATTTACCTTTTTGAAAGTTGAGAAATTGATTTTTTTTTTTTGTATAAAGACATAGGAGGTTTTTTTTTCTGAGAAATTTCGGAGAATACAGAACGATTATAATTAAAATTTGACTTTGAAATGATCATTAAATGAAAACTACTGGACCAAATGTTATTGAATTTGGTAATCGTTTAATGGAAGTCATGGGAATTTCTTTTTCATCAAAATAAAACACCAGAGAGAAATGGAACTGTATTCAACATTTTAAAGAAAAATATGGTATGAAATCTCCGATTTAAAATGTGCTTAATCGTTTCTGAAAGATTAACAAAACATGTTCAATGTGACTTCTACCATTTTCTGAAATGAAGTTAAATCCCATTACTGCATTCTCAACAGTAGCTCACAGCATATCAGGAAGAATGTTACACACATGGTATACCGCATTTTTCAGTTCAGCGAAATTAATTAAATTATCACTATAAACAGTGGTTTTGAGATCACACACCTTGAACATCCTTTGTAATACGTATGAGAAATGATTAAACACATTTTAAACCGGTGTTCTCGTATCGTATTTTGAATATTGATATATATATATTGATATTGATACATTGATACATACATATTGATACAGCGCCATCTCACCCCTGTCGGTGAGTTTTTGAACTTTTTTGTGGGAAAGAATTTTCTATGACCTTAACCCTTTGTGATCGCATGTCTATCTTCAGCCATTACAGCAAAGAAATATTCTTAACTTATATTGAATTCGTCGTATATTAATCTCCATTCGTGATATATCACTTTACATTTTCTGTGAAAAATTAAAATTTTACGGGGTTATTATTTTATTTATTTTAATATGAATCTAATTTTGTAGATTCCTAATTTAATAGTTGACAATTTAAGATAAATTAGCTGTCATTATTATTAAATTAGAATATTTGGCATTATCTCGTTGAAGGTAATATCAGATTGGACTTAAGTAATAGTTTAGATGAGATAATTAAATTGTTTTTCACTTATTTGTAACATTTTTAGATGAAAAATACAACAGTGAAGCTATTATAATAAAATATAAGGAAGCAAAATTAATATTTATTTCGTAACGTGCTTTAAAAAAATTTCTCTTTAAATAAAAATTTTCATATTGAAGAGTCAATTTTTTATCACCGAAATAATTATATTCTATTTAATTATTCTATATTATTATATTCTACTTTTTACATCTATTGACTTATTATATTCTATTATTAACTGAGTAGCATTATGAATAGTTCATTCAATCTTTAATTAAGAGAATATTATACATTTAAATTTTTTTCATCGTTATCTTATTATATGATAATAGAAAATTCTCTGTGTTGGATACATGTAAATTTATTTTTGATAGCCTAATAGCTTTTATATTTAGTTAAGCGTAATTTAATCAAGAATCCAGGGAAATATGCACATGCACACATACATATTATATTTTTTATTATTATCTTGTTATATTGAATGATAAAATAATCACAATGTTGCAAATCTTTACCATGCATAAAATAATAATTTATTTCACTATGTGGATAATATGATTGAAGATACTTTTTAAGTATCTCCTAAATAATACCGGGTATATCTCCGAAAATAAGGCCTAATTACTAAATACGTCCTAGAATGAAACGTCAAAGTATTAGAAATACAGATTCATTCTCAAAATAAGCCTAGCTAAGATCATAAGTAGATAGATCACATAGTTATTGCTGAATAATCAATGAAAGTATAGATGTAAAGTTGTATGCATTTTATAAATAATGGATATGCTTATGATTAATTAGTATCCCCAATGTTGAATAAATTTAAAGGGAATAATATTTTGTATAGGAGAGGCACGAAAAGAATATTTCCTTGTTAAGAATTAGGCAACTTTTAGCAAAGTCAGACTGCCGAATGGTCTCAAAACAGCGAATAGAAAGAGTGTAATAGCTTTAGAACACAAGTTGTTGTGTTGAAACTTAGGAAATGTTGAAAAGTTGTGTAACATGGATGTACAATGTCTGTAGATAAAATATGATTTTCGATTTTCATTTATTTAGCAAATTTAGATAGCTCCTGGAACAACTAAAATTTATGCCTTTTCACTCCTGAATCGCTACCGATTTTCTTTAGCAACAATTTGGTTAAGGACATAAGAAGTTTTTGAACGTTTGTTGATGAAATAATTCTTTTAACGTTTTCCTCAATAACGATTATTTTCATGAAAGTGCATAATCCATTCAGCTGTGGATATTTTTTTAAATGCCTATAGATGGAATCGTCGTGTAAGCAGGTCAGTCAAGTTAAATTTCCTGGGGACAAATGGTTTCTAATTGATGCGGTGTGGAATTTTGAAAAGGGGGCACTAGCTCAAACTTCTTCTCTGTCATCTAAACAGTGTTCAAATTTGTGAAGTACATACTAAAATAACTCCAGTGTTGCTGTTATCCGTGACATTGGCATAACTGAATTAAACTTTTAAAGTAGTTTTATTTTTATGCTGGAATATATGGACAGTGGGGGTTTTTTGTAGTTAAATCTACGTTTCTGCATCTGACACATACAGATGAGAATTTCCTTCTTATATTAAAATCCTTCGTATGCTGTGTCGTCACAAACGGTGAGGGTCAATGTTTCATTTTGATACATGATTCATGCCACTTCCGTCTGGCAGTCATGTTTGATGACAGGTGGAAAATTTGACCGCATACATAGGTTAGTGGGAATCTAAGGCGTTACCGGACCTGTCTTGAAAGAAAAAATAGATGAGTATGTATTACAGACTCGTTGTGTTTAGACAATTTGAGTTTACGTCTTATGATTGACTATGACCTTTCTGACTCAATTGAAGTATAGAAAACTTATGGATAGAATTTGAGATTAAGAGCCTATGAAATAAAAGAATTTCTGCATGGTCACTGTTAATTTAACCTTTTAATGGAAAATACTTAAGCCTTTCTGTAAGCTGACACTATGGAGACATTCTTCATTCAGTTTACCTTTTTAGAGCATTAACCAAGTTAAATTGTTTTAGAGTATTACGCATTGAATATTAAATACATTTCTTAAAAATATTACTTGTTATTTGATGCTACTGAAAAAAATTATTTGAACTAATGTATTGTTGAAGTTATTTTTTAAAAGTCATTTATATCACAAGATAAAAGTGGAAATTAAAATCCCACTTGCATTGAATTGATATTTTAAAGAAGCATTTTTAGTTTTTTTTTACAAAACCTCGTTATAAAACTCTTTCACGGATAAATTTGAATTTCAGTGTGACATTAAAAACGAGAGAATCATAATAATTAAAACCGATTACTTGTATTGTAATAAAAAAGTATTAAAAAGAAAAAAAAATGTATAGAAGTGAAATTGGTCATTAAAAAGATAACCTTTTTGAATTTTAAAATAGTGTAAAAACCAGTTTCGGGAAATATAGTTTTGGAAGATATGGTCATCAACTTTTATTTGCCAGCCATAGCAATTACCGATTTGTCGATCGTTAATCTAATATCTTCACTCAATTACACTTTATGTTTTACTCCTGTTTCTTAGTTTCTTTTGTCTCTTCTTTCCTCTGACTGAATAAAGCTTTTGGTGATACTGCGGGCCCTTTCCAGAGCCTTTCGAATAATATTTTGCACCCCTATTAATCAATAAAATGGTGAATTAATGATGTGTGGAAAATAATTAATGTAGCAGGTGGAAATATTCATACATAGAATTCTTTGTATTTAACTTTTTCCCATTCAAACAAAAGTGAATTCTGCACGACGAACTTGTACAGTTTATACAGATAGTTATACAGACGAGTACAGTACAGTATACAGACAAGTTTATACAGATAGATCATAATTTAATATCTATAGATAAAGATTGTTAATATAATTCTTATTGAATTAATAATATGTTGGTGTTTGACTATAAAATGTTGAGGAATTGAGTAAATACACCATGCATCAATATTACCTTTATTATATCTCAAATAAGGATAGTTTTCTTTAATCATGTTTGATAATTTGCTACATAATCATCTTTCTTTCTCAGAATTTCATTAATTTTAAATGTCGTGGAAATATTAAAATTAAAATTTTATTACCTTCTTAAAGAAGAGATTGATAATATATGAAGATGAGTTCATTATCAAAGAATACTTTTAAATAAAATTCAGTTTCAAACAGAACTGAGTCATGTGATTTCTTTCTAAAATAAAATTAATTTCTTTTATAGATAAAACTCCTCTCAATTAATTAATTCTGTTTAAAAACAGCATCGAAATTTAATTTAATTAATCAGTACAATCTAGATTCTTTAAAACTGAACGAATGCAGGTGACAGCTGTAGTAGAAGCTATACAATCAGCAGTATAATCAATTAATAAATAATATTAATACAGTTATTTGTTAATTTTTGAATTTTGCAATTCCCCAAAATTCTGAGTGACATATTACGACTTCTTTCTTTGTAAAGTAAGAACAGTTGTCTTTAACAATTTTTAGCACTTTGCAGGAGAAAAATATCTTTCTTTTATAGGATTTCAGGAATTTTAAAAGCTGCGAAAAGTTTAAAATTAAAATTCTGCTGCTTCCTTAAAGAAATAAATACATGAAATTGATTATGTACGAACATGATTTCGTTAACAAAGAATTCTCTTTAATAAATTTCAGCAACAAACTGAGTTCAATTAAGAGATTTCTTTCGAAAATAAAATTTCATTCTCCTTTTATAAACTAAATTCATTTTAATTAATTAATTCTGTTTTGAAAAAAGAATCCTTATGATACTTAATTTTAATTGAATTAATCAGTGTATACCAAATACTTTAAAACTCAACATATGCAATTGACTGATGCAAAAGAAGCAATCAAAATATTAAGATAATATGATCAAATAATAAACAATGTTCATACAACGATTCTCATGCTTTTGAATGTTGACATTCGCCAAAAATTTATAAAAGCGAATTCTATGTTTGCACGATTTTTTTCTACAGTGAGAGTAGCATGTTAATAACTTGTTACATTTTGTAGATGAAAATCTTTCTTTTATAAGATTTAATTAATTTTAAATGCTGGGAAAATATTAAAATTTAAATTCTGTTAACTTTTTAAAGATAATTAGAAAAAATTGATTATGTACTAAGAGGATTTCTGTAACAAAGGAGAACTCTCTTGAATAAAATTCAGTTACAAACTGATTTCAATTAAGAAATTTCCTTCGAAATTAAAATTATTTTCTTCTTTTATAAATAAAATTCACATTAATTAATTAATTCTGTTTGAAAAAAACCCTACGAAACATAATTTTAATTGAATGAATCAGCTTAGTTCAGATTACTTAAAAACCGGACAGATGCAGTTGACTTCTGCAGTGGAAGCAAAAGAAGAATTAAGATATATCAAAATTAAACTCTCCTAAGAAGGATGACATAAAAAAGTGAGCTATAAATCTTTTTGTTGATATGTTTATTTTGCTTTTTCTCTATAATTCAAAGATTTACGAAAAAAAACAGAGTTGTAAAGAAAGTTTAAACAATTTTCTTTTAACATCTGCTGAATTTTTAATAAAATATTTTTAAATACTAATAATTTTTTCTATCAATATTTTTTATTCTTTGTCTAAAGATTTCATTTAAAAATAATAGAAAATGCTTATTTTCCTCTTTATTTTTCTCTTTTCAGAACAATTATCCTTACAGAATAACTGATTTTTAACAAGAAGAGGGCTGCTGTATCTTGGTGATCTCAACTTTGGTATCGGAGGGTTTCAAGTTCGAGATTCGATTTCACCGAATTTGTTAAATCTCTTGGAGATAAACGCCCTTCCATCCGTGTGGTGAAATGGCTGGAGAAGCGAGGGACAGCTCAGGTGACGTCCTCGTCATCTAACTGCAGTTCAAAATTACGAGGTTCGTCCCAAAATAGCCCTGGTGTTGCTTTAAAATAGGACGTTAAATAACTAAACTGAAATTTTAAAAAGAAAAATAGATAAAAAATACAAAATAAATAAACTATGCTTATATAAAAGATGAATAATTTTAAGGTGATTTAGCTTAGTAGTTCAATAATTTTATATTTTCAAAACCTAGTTATTAGTTTTCCAAATTATTGACATTCGTCGCGATACCTTGTAAAAATTAGAGATAAATTGAATCTAAGTTTTCTTAGCATTTATAACAATAAACCGAGAAAACCATTAAATACTAAAATATAAAAAATAAGAAACAGGTTTTTTTGAAATAAATGTTTATTAGTGTATTGAAAAGAATTTTATTTTTTGTCTGAAACATAGACATAAAAACTTATTTTAAAGCTCGAGAAATAAAAAAAATGCTATAAGGGAATTAATTAATGGCAAGGAAAAGACAGCAAATTTATTAAAAATGAAATTATGGAAGGGATTAAGTTTTACAGTTTCTGTTTATATTTTTAATTATTCGTATACAAAGAGTAATTTTTGTAAAAACTTCATCCGGTGTCAAAAAATTCAAGCCCGTGATTTTGACGATTCGTTGTATTTCAGATTTTCCGTACCAAGAGAAGCATTTTCGGTATTACATGTTGTTACATGTTT
Organism: Argiope trifasciata; assembly: GCA_026543055.1. NCBI lineage: Eukaryota > Metazoa > Arthropoda > Arachnida > Araneae > Araneidae > Argiope > Argiope trifasciata. The sequence continues at coordinate 3,722,382 of JAPMOQ010029355.1, read as the reverse complement.
GGCAATTGAAAACCGTTTGGGGATGGATGGATGAAATTTGTTTTGTGAATTTTATAATAATTTTGGGATGCTTATTAAATCCTGATAGATTTTTATTTCAAAGAAGTCTCTCTGTCTGTTGTCAGAGTTCAGACGATTACAGCAATAGTCAAAAACATAGATCCATAAAATTCCAAATTCGAATTTTTGCTTCTAATGTTTCAATTTTTATCATATTTCGAATCAAATATGTAGGAAAAAGACCGTCTGTCAATTTGTGCGTTTACAAACATATAAAATACCATTTTTTATTAAAAAAAGATTAAATTAAGTAAATTTGACATTGTGCCTCTTAATTAAAATTGCATGTCTGCAGAAAACTTTTGTTCCAATGGATTTTGGGGGAAGCCATATTACTGACTCTCCGTCCCCCCGAAGGCACTCGGAAAGAAATACTGAATGATCGGGTAGCGGCAACAACCGGCGGAACTGTGGTTGAGTCATAAGGGCCATCACCGGCCACAGTACAACCCTCCCCGAAGAAAGTACGCCTCGTCATCTATGAGATGAGTCAGATTCCCTACCTTTGTTGTACTTACTGGGATGGTGAGATCCAACCACTATGCTGGAAGCAACTGATCCTCAATTACAATGTGCCCCCATGAGGTTAGGGGTGGTGGAAGATATCAGAAATGCATTTTTAGTTATTCTTTACTCCATTAATTAACCCATGCTTTATGTATGTAGTCTGTAAATAAAAATTGAATACTCGCGGCACTTTCTAAAAACTCAAATATTAATTCCACCTTGCTCAATTAATTTTTATACAGGTAATCGGGTTTTAATAAATCCTTCTTAATACACGAAATTTCAAAGTTATTGAATATCTATGATATGTTGTCGCTATTCTATCATCCTAGAGAATTAGTTTCTTAATCGTTCATATCCACAATTCTCTAAATAATATGAGCAATTATTTTCTATTGTTTAATATTGATGTATTTTATTTTCTTGCATATGAAGGAAATTATTGGAATTGGAACTTGAGACTCTAAGAGAGAGAAAATACTATAATTTGAACTCCGAAACTCGGCTTTTCAAACATCTATAAAAAAAAAAAATGAAATGTTTGCTGCAAAAAGGGTGTTGTTCCAATTAGGGGTATTTGAAGTTACATGCACTATCATGTTGTAAAATAAAGACTTGTTCATTTTTTGCCAGAAAAATGGAGCTCATATCGTTAGCTCTAATGTTAATCTCAAGCAACGGAGCTGTTAGTATCTTTAGTTTGTTTCCATATAAAGCTCCTATTGCTACAGCTGGTTTTCTGCAAACTTGAATAATTGGAGCTACCTTCTTTATGCAGCATACCCTTCAATGGTTTGTTAATCTATCTTTCATCCCTCCATCAATTTGTGTTTCTATCTACGATCATTATAATTCAAAACACTTTCCTCTAGACATGATATTCGGCATCTGATTGAGCGGATTAAGTTCTGTATACGCTATAATTGTAGACTTAGATCAAATTTGGAATAAAATCCATTCACATGAAATCTATCAGCTTATACGAATACAACCTAGCGTAATAATTTTAAGATGTAAAGAGCTAGATAAATGCGATTAAATGCACATATTTTTAACCAAATCTTTCGAGAAAGTTATCAGTCGCATATAAAAGACGAAACTGAAATATATGGTTGCATAGACAAGTGAAATTTGGAACTTGACCCTTTTACTACAACTGCAAATAAGTTATCAAATTTTGGTTTCAACCAATGATGAGAAAAAAAGGGTGACCAAACTGTGTATTGTTTTTCCTTCCACACCGCGAAGTATAAAACATTTGTGTGCGAAAACTCTAAACTTTAAATTTGAGTTTTCGAATTGCTCACGATCCGAAACTTTAAGCGATGTTATTATTATTAGGGAGTGCATGATTAAATTTCTGGACGATTACTTCGACTGTAAATAATCTTGTTAATGTTAATGATGTTTTTTCAAATGTTAATGTGTCTTAGGAATAAATTATTTAATACTAGCTGGTACCTGAGTATACTGAAGAAATAATGCTGGAAATGGCATTTAAAATTTGAAAGAGCTGCCTCATTTAATAGTTATAAAGAATGCTATCTATTTTCTAATAGACAATAAATACATTGATAGAAATTTAAGGATGAATAAAGAAGTACAAAAATATTTATTCTACTTTTTTACTTTATTTTTCTAGTAATTTAGAGAAAAGACTATTTTTTTATTGTTTTTTAGTCTTTAGCAAAAACAAAATCCTTGGTTGTCCAACTCGCAAGCATACATCATACAACTGGCCATGTGAAAAAAAAGTGTATTTTCTAGATTCAGTCACATACTTGATGTGATTGACTTTACATCTTATTGAGGTCCTTGAGAATGCAAGTCAAATGGGGAACTCAAAACGCATGTATGTGAAAAGCATGTTGGTAGGAATAATGGGAACGCTTGGAATTGCCATATCTTCAAATGCCTTTGCGCCGCCAACAATAGTTGCGTTGATTCTTGCCACATGTCGGTCGTTTGAACATGCGTAGCGTTCAGTTAGAACATGAACGCTATCTTTCGAACCTTGCCGCATGTTGATCTTGAGATTCTGAAGCAGGTGAATTTGCAATTCGTATACCATCTGCTTTATTGATCAGTTATTGTTCCTTGTTTATTTGAAAAGATAGAATTTGCTTATTTCTACATGTTGCGCTAGCAGATCTATTAAATAACGGACAACTGGGAACACATTTTCTTGTCCAAGCAATCAACATGATATACAATTGTAAATCCAAAATATCTTTCGTCGATTCACTGAGTAAGTAGAAAAGTTATGGCTTGCATTTTAAAGTTTTCATTATATATAATTTATTAATCCATTGTATATAACTTATTATTCATTATACATAATTAAGGATATTAAATTTATTATTATTGATCGACCTCAATTATAATAATTCTATTTTGTATGATAAACATTTTTTTGAGTATTTTGAGTAAACAGTATTTTTCAGACAAACACCGAATAATATGTGTGGTTTACAGGAAACATTGACTATAGGAAGAAAAAATTAGCTCTTTTACTAAATATTTTAGATTTCATTTCATTCATACTAATTAGTATCAGCCATAATAGTTTTATTTTGCTTGTTACATGAGTGATTAGCTCCAAATGAAATTTGCCTCATACCATTTGTCTTTTTTCAATTTTAAAATATGGTACTTCGCCAAAGTGCAAGCAATAAGTTGGTGAAATTTCATTGCAATCAGTTGAACGACACGGAAGCACATGAGGTATGAACAAACAAAAATTCAGTTTAATATATTAGATAAGATAACTGTACTAAACCTATAAACTTCGCTCAGGTGCAATCCATAAGTTCATCGCAACCGGCTGAACGGTACGGCGGCGCATTGAGTACGAATAAAAGTTCACTTTGATACATTAAATAACTAATATGACTACCGGACAGCATTAAAATTTATACATCGTAATTTTTCTAAGGAATATCATTGTTTCAATTGACATCCCTTTGTAATTCTTAGTACAATTTAAAGTATATTTTCGATGGAGATTATATATATGACTATGTCCTAAGATTTAGAAGTTCGTTGTTGACCCACGATATGGGTAAACACTAGATTTATGCTAACATTATATTGTTAATGCAATTACGCAATATTTTTAGTTGACTTTTATAGCTTCCTTGATTAAATAACACACTTCTGATATTTTTTTAAGAATAGGGGATCAGTCTCTTTTGGTATCGCTCGTATATACGGAAGTATTACAACCTAATTCTTTTTTTTTTGGTTCAAATATAATTTCACTAAACAAATAAAAACATCAATATACACTTTTTATATTGTTTAGAGCCGTTTTATAAACCAAACACGTCATGGTTAAGAGCATTTATGGACTCTCGAAAACGCTATAAAAATAACCAAACTCTTCCGGGTTGGTTTCTTATAAATTTCACGTTCCAGATTAAAAGCTGAAACTTCCACTTATCTCAGCTTTCCTTTTACAAAGTAAGGAAAACTCACGTGTACTACTGTAAAGCTTTGTCCAAGAGTATGAACGAAAATAGAGAATTCAAAAATATTATTAAATAGAAGTAATTTTAAAATGTAAGGTTAAAAATTACCTTTAAATAACACATAACCTTCTTCAATAAGTTTCCAACAAAATGGTATAAATATCTCCAATATTCGTTTACTATTTCTCGAGGTTTTGAGATTCAAAATAAACAGACGCTTTCAAGATGCTTCATTTTATACTATGTATGGATAAAAAGCAAATATCCACAACTCCATTTTTCATCCCATTCATGTGTTGATGGAATGTCGACTTATGAACGCACAAATTCTAAGCGGGTTTCAATTTGCAGAATTCGACAACAATACATTAAAAGGGATATAAAACTTTAATTTTCTGATAAAAAGAAAATACGATATATCTGTAATAACTCATCAGTTCAAAAATAAAATAGCTGTTAAAAATGTGTAACAAGATATTGCATTTAAATAAAAATATCTTTTACTTGTAAGTGACTGACATTTTTTAACTTCAAAACTAATTATGGTGTTGTTACGTTTCAAATATATGAAGTAAATGGCATACATTTTTTGTCGTTTTGGTTATAGAATATTATGTAAATGCTGAGTTGATAATACAGCTAATAGAAATTCCTCCTCACATTCACAATTACCTTCGCTTAGTCGACTCGGTATCGCTTATTCAACCAAATGTCGGAGTATCAACAAAACTTTCTCGCATACCTCTAATTAATTTGACAAGCCATTTTATTGCAATGGTGTACAATTGTTATGAAAATTAAACTTTTGGCATGGATTTAGTAGTTTTTTACTGAATCTATTGAGTCATGCTAGTCTTGTTTATTTGGAGAATAATCCTTGGGTTACTGTTATCTTGGCATACTAGTATACTTGGTTATAATAGTATTCAGAAATCAGTTTTATGTTTTAGACATATTTTTCGCAACAGTCTGAAACAGATAATTGGCACAAAAATTGCACTTGTAGTCACAAATTCCCATAGCAGGTTTGATATATTTTATCATGAAGTGTTAAATTATTGCTTTCACATATTTCTAAAAATACATACCGACAGACAGTCAAGTCTTTGTTGAATTTGACTCAAAATTTTTTAGATATCTATACTACAGAAGTCAAATTTGCTTAAAAGAATTTTATCTATGTAACGTTTCATTTTTCAATTATCATGTTAAACTATATTCGAATAATGGGATTTCCTTTCAGTAAATGTTACCGAATTTGAATGAATCTGCAAATTCGATGGTTGAAATGTGGTGGATACCACATTTCAAATGTATAGTTCGAATCGTTTTTAAGGTTAGTTTTGTCGCAGATCAACGAATAGTTTCCAAATATGCATTTTTCGAATTTAGTGAGGTATAAAATGTGGACATTCATCAGAATCTCGAGTTTGAATTTTATTTACAATTATTTTATTTTCTTTATACTAAATATATGAGATGGTAAAAATGAAGAAGGTTCTTATAATGTGCGATGCCTAGTGTCAGAAGATATCTCAAGTGTTTACTGTGCGCAAACGACATGTTTCTATCGTTATTCTTTTAATAATTATGTCTTCACGTTTTCTCTGAATTTTTGACACATTGAATATAAAAATACATTAAATATGTTATTTAGCTTTGCTTTGTTCATTTATTTTCTAACAATAAGTTATTACAGAGTTCTTTCCAAAAGTCAACCTTTGAGATTTACATTCGAATATTACTTATTGTAATACCACTAATTATTTTTATAATATATAGATATTACAAATACACGCAACATTTATCTCAAATTTTTATTTTATCCCAAGCTACCAAATCTACTTCACATTTCTCTACACAACTGCAGCTTTCCAAACACTAAGAACTTTCCCCAATAAGTTTGATCACTTTGAAAATATCACATCTCATCTCTTTCATCATCTAACTTAACCAACAATAAATCCCGAAGAAAAATCACCGCCGAGATTAGTGAAAAATCAATCACCGAAAGACGAGAAGAAAAACAACAGACACCGTCTTCAGGATTTATGGATTTCTTATTAAAATCAAAGCGGATGAGAGCGAAGAAAAGTTGACTTTGGAAAAGCAGGGAAGAATAATATCGATTAAATATCGATTACCGGTATGTTGCCAGATCAGTCGCGGAGATTTTAGTACGTTTCATCCCGAAAGGGGAAGACGGGGACACGATGCGATAAAATTGAATTTGTGCTCCGCTTGAAGAAGATATGACGTCCACAATAAATATAGTTTTCCAACTGACTTATTTTGGTTTCTTCTTTGCCATGTTTGGAATTCGAACAGAAGAATTGTTGACGTATAGTGTGTTGTGACAAAACTCAATAATTTCCAGCGTTTTAGATTCCTTTATCAGGTTGTTGTAACAGATTTTATTGGTTCTTTGGGAATATTGATTTCCATGAGTCTTTTTGAATCGATTTAACCGTATTCTTTTTCAATATTTTGCACATTCAGTGAAATTGCTTGCTTTTTTATTTTCAAGTATCCGAAAGGAAAAGTATTGGTATTGCCAAAAGTTAGAGATTTAGATTTTGATGATTTCCTCGCTTTAGAGATGTAATTTGAAAAGAAAGGTTTTGGAATTATATGTGTCTGTCTGTGAACATGAGAGCAGTAAAACAAAACGAGCAAACTCCTCAGTTGCTAATCTTTTTTTTTCCAATGTAGCCCTTAATTATTTTTTTAAACTTTGAGTATATCATACAGTTACATATTGCTATATATCTTTACATGACAAAAAATTTCAAATATAAGAGCGAAAGAGCCAAGCAACTCGAATTCATTTCATAATAAAGGGTGTTAAACGCAAGATTAAATTTAAAGTAGGATTTGAATTTGCTATTATTCGTGCAGTAAAACGTTTCAACCATTTAAAAATTACTTGTTTAAGGTTAGTAAAAATGGAGCATTACACGATAGCACAATGTATATCAAAAAAATTCAAAATTAAGAAATATATGGCGGCCAAAATTTTAACATTTAAGATTCAGTTTCTAACATTATATGATTTAACAGCATTGATTTCCTTTTGTAGGGTTATTTGAAATCAAAGGTCAAGGCCAGTGTCAAAAAGCCCGCTAGCATGAGTGCATTCAAGAACGAAATTCAACATTGTATCAACGGAAATCAGTCACATTTATGCTCAATGATCATGGAAAATTTCGACAAAAGAGTGCATTTGTATCAGCGAAGTCATGCCCATTGCCCTATGCGTTATTCCATACAAAATCCTATCCTCTGCATTTTCCGGTTCAATAAAATTACAACAACTTAAAGAGAAAAGGAAAAAAAACTGTTTCTTTTATATTTATTTAATTTGCATTAACACGCTATTTTTCTATCAGTCCTCCAATAGCCTTCTTGATAGGGTTGCTCGAATGGCTGCAAATTCAAATCTTGCGATAATTTTGGGACATCCTTTATTTGTTTAAAATTGAATTTTATATTTTATTAAAATTTTTGTATTATCATCTTCATTAGTTAATCACAAATTATCTGTACTATAAATTAAGTCTCTAAAGCTATAAATGTTGCTCCTTTGGAGATTATTTAATTTGTGAATGAATGCTACTTATATCTAAATATTTGGTATAATTACGCCTTCCTTAATAAATATTTTTAAACTTCCAATTTGTGTGGACATATACATACTGTTTTAGATGCCTTATACCGTTTTGCACATTGAGCAATCCAATTTCCTATTTCATGCCTTTATTTTTATGTACCCAATTACATCTTTGGAATAGGTACAATTAAAACTTTTTATGTTGTTCCTTGATTTAAAAGTTTAACAGGAAGTGCAATAAACTTTGTACAATTTAACAAAGGAAAATATTTTGCACTTAACAATGTAAGTTCAATTTCAATAGAAAGTATCATTGTATCTTTAATTTTAATGCTAAATATTCTTTTTAATGTATTAAGTATTATTAAATAAAGTCAAAATTTCATTTGAAATAATAATGATGAGCGAACTGCTCAAGTAATTAAGATAGCCTGTTGAAACGTATAAATCGGATTTTCCTAAGGAATACGAGCTTGAAATTAAATAATGAAATTGAAATAAAATCTATTGTCGCAAATTTCAAGTTATTACGAGTTATAATTTGGAAATCAAATTGTAACTTTAGCTGGCAATAAATTTCCAAACGTGATAAACTTGTGCATTATTTTCTAATGATCCTAATTTATTTAGTTGAAATTATCCATGAACCAGCATTTATCGATTAAAGAAACAATCTTTTAGTTTGTTTGATTTATTTTAAAAAATTGTGCGAATTAGGCAATAGCACAGTGCTTTCCAAGGGAAATATTACAGCAGCATACGATAGATAATTCAAAAGCTATTAAGTAAAAGCCGACTCCAAAACAAAACTCTATTTACAGACGATAGATATATCAAAATCTATATTATGAAAGCCGACTTCAAAAAAAAAAGGATAAGCAGCCAATTTGTTACCTACCCATTTTGAGGCTTCAGCAATTTATTGCTTTCACATTTTGAGGCTTTAAAAATTTCAAGCGAAAATATCCTGCCCTCAAATGATAAGAATGTTAATAAAGTGTATTTTCTCTAAAGCCCCATTCCGAATTTTTATTTCTTCTTATATTAAATAAACAAAAAGAAATTATAAAAATAGATCTGAAGACTGTCACTAATCACCACATTTCAAAGCTCTTTGAATCGGAATTTTTTTTATGAATACATCCCATTGTTTTACGCTGTCTCGCTGTGAACTACATAACTAAAAATTCTTTGACCTGGAATTCGTGAATATAGAACACAAAATGTGTTGATATATATTTAATTTTGTACCAATTACATTAAAGATAAATTCTTCCTTCTCCTTGTCTGCCCTTTTTAATGTCGATACTATATCACAAAAACAAAAAGAATTTCATGAATAAAATCCAATATTTAATTTTGCTATTGTTATTTTATATATGTATATCTTCAGCAACTTCTTTCGAAAACTCGATGCCATCCTGTGTAGTGAGTGAATGGTAAACTGAGTCTAGAAGGCTCAATAGAGGATAAAGACACTTTATTCTACATGAAAGCATGAAATACAAGAACAAAATTCAGCCAAAGCTTATATAACAACACTTGCATAAATAGCTCATAAGTGGCATAGCAGACAAGCTTTCCAGCATAAAGCTCTCAAAGAAAACTCTCAGGTGAATTGTTATTTTTGGAGTTGAGTGACTCTAGGGCCGAATTTTGGCTGTTAAAATATTGGAACATAAGGAAATTTAAATAAAAATGTACTCTAAAATGGCTGTATATAATTATATGTAAAATGTTTTATTTTGAAAATTGAAACCATTGTTAAATCGAATTGAATAAATCAATAGATGAAAAAAGTATAAAAATCAAAATATTATCAAAAAAGCTATAGTCTCCTTAAAACTGATATATTTTCACTTAGCACGCAAATAAGGTTGAAGACTTAAAACTCCTCATGCGATGAATTTTAAAATTTGCACATTCTATTAAGATACGCTAGAGAAAGATTCATGACTATTCACTATTCTGCTTCTCTCCACTTACAATACTCCCTTGAGATCAAATATCTACTGACTACTGATTCTGGTTTATTTGACTATGAATAATTCCAGCTCTGTCTCGAATTATGCATGTATTATTCATTCGCACTTTATATATATATATATATACCGGGTGGCCAGAAATAAAACACCCCTACTCTGACCTCCCTGGATATCGAACTACTCAGTGTAAAGGCTTGAAAATTTGTGGATATACTATTCAAAAAATGGGGAAACGGATTTCACGAAAAAAAAATTTAGTTCCAGAAATCACCGATAGGTGGCGCTGTACCACTGGACGTATGCTGAAAAGACACAAAAACACGTTTTAAACACATTTTATTTGAAAGTACCAAGCATACATGAAACAAGGACGTTATCGATGCAGGGAATGCTGCTCAATATGGTTCCCTTCCTGAAGATGTAAAATGTGAAGTCTGTGGACAGCTTGTTCAACTGCGGATCGTAACTGGTCATCTGAGATGCTTCTCACATGCAGACTGATACTCTCTTTCAAATCTGCCAAGGTTATCAGACGTTCTCGATAAACAAGGTTTTTTAAGTGTCCCCAAAGCCAAAAATCACACGGATTAAGATCCGGTGAACGAGATGGCCAAGTTGTCGGAAACGCGCGACTGATTATTCTGTCAGTGGTGAAATGTTGGCGAAGAAACTGTTGCACAGGGAGTCCAATGTGTGGAGGTGCTCCATCTTGCATAAAAGTAATGGTGTCAAGGCATTGGCGCTGCTGCAAATGGGTACAACAAATGTTTCGAGCATCCTTTTGTACCTGTTGGCCGTCACGGTACATGTCTCAAGGCCATTGGAAGTAACCTCTTCGAAAAAGAACGGTCCAAGGATGAATGTGGCTGTGAATCCACACCAGACTGTAACTTTCGGTGAGTGGAGTGGAATCTCTTGGAAGGTACGGGAGTTTGTCGTGTCCCATATGTGACAGTTATAGGTGTTCACTGTTCCACTGAGGTGGAAATGGGCCTCATCGCTCCACAGAATCTGCCACGGCCACGATGCATCCACTTCAACTCTAGCAAGAAATGTCAATGCAAAGGTCAGTCGCATCTCCCTGTCTGTGGCCAGCAATTGTTGATTAGGGCGGATTTTGTACGGGAAACAATGCACCATTTTTCTGAGTACGTTCCACACTGTGCTATAGGGAACACCCAAGTGTCGTGACACTGCACGTGCACTACTGCAGCCTAAAACATTATCCATTGACTGTTCAACAATACCGGTGGCAACATCTTCAACGACATCTGAACGAACCGGTTTGCGTCCTCGACCAGGCTGAACTCCAAGATGTCCAGTTTCCTCGAATCGAGCGACCATTCTCCTGAGAGCTTGTGGAAGCAATGGTCCCTTACGCAAATCCTTAAGTCGGCGAAACTCTCGAAGTGCTGCTGGAGCATTTCCTTTATTCTCGTAAAACAACTTCACAAGCAAAGCGCGTTCTGGCAGCGTGACAGCCATCACTAATAAGAATGACATTCCCCACCTTTTAACTTCTTTTATACCCAGAACATGGCTTCTAACCATGCTTTATGCAAATTTTTCTGGTTACAGTATGAAATTGCAGTTACAACGGGAGTTCTAGCTTCTTTACTATTTTTATTTTCCATAAGGGGCAGAAAAATTAAAAAGGAAGCATGGAAGCATTCCATTCCGCATAAACATTTTAATTTTTATTATTATTTGTGTCTTTTGATCATAGTTCCAGTTGTGTAGCGCCACCTATCGGTGATTTCAGGAACTAATTTTTTTTTCGTGAAATCCGTTTCCCCATATTTTGAATAGTATGTGTACAAAATTTTGAGCCTTTACACTGAGTAGTTCGATATCCATGGAGGTCAGAGTAGGGGTGTTTTATTTCTGGCCACCTTGTATATATATATATATATATATATATATATATATATATATATATA